>CAXIWF010000941.1:0-36189 GCA_964036045.1 Eutreptiella sp. 'Long Island Sound 2002'
CGGTGAGTAAGGGCCGTGGCAGCGGTCATGTCGGTGGCAACGGCAGTGGCATTAGTAGTAGTAGTAGTAGTAGTAGTAGTATTGTGCTGCGGATTTCACCGCGTGCCCTGGGTGGGCGGGTGAGCTCCTGGTGCTACGGATCACTTCATGCGCTGCAGCGATTGGTGGACGGCCCATCCTTCGTGGCCCTCGTGCAAGAGTTGGTAGAGCACGAGCAGGTGCAAGTGCGACAGAAAGCGCTTGAAATCCTGGCCGATCGGTTGACAGCTATGGGAAAGAGGAAGCTTCGTGATCAGGAAGAGGTAAAGTGGAAGACCATGAAGATAAAAAGTTCGCCCGTTACCTTACTTACGTGTTTTCTCACTGTTGGTTTCGCTATCGATGTCTCTTTTCTTTATCTCTGTTTTATCTTTACCGAGCAGGTTGATTTGTATATGGACTTGAACTCGCACTTACGAGCGGCGACGCAAAGGTTCACTGCTTTCCTGCACGGCGATGCAAGTAGCTGCGAAGACGATGGTGACAGAGGAGCAGCAGGAGGAGCAGGAGCAGCAGGAGGGGGAGGAGGAGAGCATGCTGATGGGTTCCACCAGCGCTGCGCCCTCACCCACTCAGCCGTCATGTGCGTGGACGTGCTTGCTCGCTTCCTCGGCACCAGCAAAATCATGGTGCATGCAGGCAGTGGTAGTGGTAGTGGTGGTGGGGAGGGCGTGGATACACTGGATTGGAGAGAGCACCTGATGACCACTCTGCATGACATGATGCAGCTCACCTCAGCGCTGCGCAGACTGACCATGCCTTGTTCTGGCCCCGCTGATGCGAAACACGAGACTACCGCGTTACAAGAGGCTGCAAGTCACAAGAAGAAGCAGAAGGGCAAGAAGAGCAAGAGCGGGCAGCAGGGTTCTGAGCTCGTACAGTTTAGTGCTACGCAAGAGCCGGAGAAGCTTGGAGACTGCCTAAAGCTCTACGGGGCAACTGCGCTGTGCTGTGCCTCACTATGCTCTGTCCTGGGCCCCTCTGCGCTTTCCCAGCTATCGGTATGTGTACCAATACATCGAAAACTTCAAACGTGCAGTATTTCATCCAATTTCATACTTGCTATCTTATATCTGCCCTAAAGTTTTACATATATCCTTTTTTATTGGTTGCAATCGTGACAACAGGAAATTATGGACCTTCATTTGGCTGCTCTGCAGTATCATTCTACGGAGATCGTGCACACAGTGCATGACTCCCCCTCTTCCACTGCCGCAACTGATGATAATTCATCATCCGGTCCGCATAATAATCGCAGCAAACAATCCTCTAAGAAGTCGCGCTCTAAGAGTGCCATCGAGGATGTTGCTCCTCCTGTAAGCAGCAGTAACAGTAGCTGTAGCTCTGCTTTGTGGCGAAGTCGGTTGCTGCTGGTGCGGTCGAGTATCGCTGCCGTGGGCGTGGTGGTGTCGGCGCTCCCGAACTTCTGTCATCCTTTTGTGGCACGATTCCTCTCGGCGACACTCACTCTCGAGCATCTTGAAGACAGCAGGGGCGGGGCAGGCACTGGTGGGGCTGGAGCCGGTGGGGTCTCCTCATCCATATCTGCTCCCTCGTCGTCGTCGTCGTCGTTCTCCTCTGCGCAAGACTGCTCTGTTGAGTCAGTGCGCGCAGACATCGACCGCTGCCTGTCGACTATCGCCACGAAGATCCCCCCTCGACTGACGGTGCCGGTGCTGCTGCAGGCGGCTCCCGCAGTGTTGGCTGGGGGCCACCGTCCCGCTTGTCGCTTCGCCGATCTGCTGGGCGAGGTCTGGCAGCAGCTCGACCGCAGCACCGTGATGGCACACCTGGTGGAGCTCAGCACGCTGGCGACGCTGCTGCTGGACTACCGCCGAGTGCACGGCTGTCCCATGACTGCTACCTTGACCCACACTGCAGCCACCTCCACCTCCACCTCCTCCTCCATAGCCTTTGCAAATGAAGTGAAACACGGAATGAAGCATAAGAAAGGAGATACCGCATCCATCGCGATGGATGTCGAAGTAGACAATGTTGCAAATAGTGATACAATGAGTGCTGCTGCTGCCTCGGCAGTTGTGCGAAATGCCGTTGCAGCTGCTTCGCAACAAGCCGCCCGCGAAGTCGACTTTGCCGCGGCAGATGCCGTGATGGAGCTGTGCTTGAAGCTCACCGAGACAGAGCTGAAGACCTTCTTAGCGCGCCTGGGAGAGTGGAAGGACCTCACGCTGAAGAAGAGCTATCGAAAACAGCGACAAAAGCAGCTCAAAGCACAGCTTAAGTTGCAGCAGCAGCAGCAGCAGCAGGGCGCTTCTGATGACGCTTCAGGAGAAAATGGTGCGGGCGCGGGCGCGGGTGCACAGTTGTTAGCTACTGGGGAGTGGCGTCTGTACTCACGCTCCGTGTCTTACTACTCTCTGATCGGCACACTGATGGGAAAGCTCAAAGGCCTGTTCGTGCCCACGATGGGTACTCTGTGGAACAACGCTGCGGGTGCCCTATCCGCCTTTGCAGCGAGCGCCGCCGCTTACACGCCCCCGCCCACGCTGCGTGTCCATGGTGCTGCTCAGGGTGCCGCGCCGGGAAAAGGTACAGTCAAGGCGAAGGCGGGCAAAAGACGGCGCCGTGAGAGCGATGCATCAGACGAAGATGGCGAGAGCGATGGCGATGACTCCAACCACAGTAGTGATGACAGTGGCAGTGATCGCAGTGGCACTGGAAAGAAGAGGAAGAGGGCAGGAAGTCACGGGTCCAATCGAAGTGAAGAGGAGGAGGAGGAAGAGGAGGAGGAAAGAGAAGACGCAGAGGATGCCAGTAAGAGGGCTATTGATGATGGCGATGAGGAAGGTGCCGTGCTGCAGGAACTGCGATTGCTGAGTCAGTGCGTCGTGGTTGCCGTGCGGGACTGCTGCACTGAAGACTCCATCGGAATGGTTGATGAGGTAAGGGCATTAACTCTTCACTCTGACTTACTGCTGTAGAACTAAGAAGCTGTCCGGAGCGCATTGCACACACTGAGCTTGACCAATAATTTTTTTTCGCATTCATACTTTTAAGACATATCAGTTCAACTCATGCACCTGCTACCCCCGCACAGCTACAACTGATCTTCCACTTGCTACTTCGCTGCATCATTATTTATCTATCTTACATCACCCAACTGTAATCAACACTGTTATACCCACGACCATGACATGCTCATACCATGCAGCAACGATTCGAGACCATGAGTCAGGCGATCGTGGAGGTGCTGCAGCAGAGCCGCTCAGCCTTCCACTCAGACGGAGAGTACCTCACCTTCGCCACTGAGCTGGTGGGACCGTGCATTTCCGCGCTGGTGCTAGCGGTGGGCAAGGACCTGCTGTGGAAGCCGCTCAACCACAGCCTGCTGCTGCTCACCAGGGACAGGCGCAAATCAGTGCGGCTGGCTGCGGTGAAGATCCTGCATGGGCTTTTCAGCGAGGTGAGTGGAGAGGAGAGGAGAGGAGGTAGATACTCCTTACTGGCCACCGTTGTATTGTAGCGCTCATACTTTAAAGCACGAGTTGTTCCCATCCAGCATTTATGCTTCGTTTGCTCTAATCCACCCACCCTTCCAGAGCGGGAACACAATATTGCATCAACACACCGGTACTCATGTTTATGTTTTACTCATCTTCTCGCTACTAATATACTATAATTTTTGTTATGTGTGCACTGTACTATAGATTGGCGAGGATTACCTGCTGCTGCTGCCCGAGTGTCTGCCCTTCCTGTCGGAGCTTATGGAGGACAGCAACAGGGACGTCACGGCCGCCACCAACGAAGCCATCCAGCTCATAGAAGAGCTCTCAGGCGAGAAGCTCGACGAGTACTTGCAGTGACGACTTGCTATCTTAGACTTGCAGATAGGCAGGCAATCAGGCAGAGTATGGGGGTGCGCACACTGCAATAAAGTACTCACCCACCACGGTGCTGGACTACTATAGATAGTTAGCTAGCGGGTGCTTGCTTCTCAGGCTGGGCAGCGGAGGGACTAGACGCTGCGACTCTTGCGTGTCACCGAGTTAGAGAGCATCTTGCCATCATAATTGAACCTCTTGTTACGCTATAACACTCTGCAGGAACCAGTACGTGTATAAATTTAAAAAAATATATAGATTTTGTGTATGGAATTTGGCCTGGAAGAAAATTTGAAATTCCACTTTATCTATCGTAGCACTGTGAAGGTTGGAGAGTGCAAGACCCTCTCCAAACTCCCACTCTATCGACGCTTTCCTCAGTTCTTTATGTGAAGTTGTTAATTTTGATCTAAGTATATTTATAGCAAAGCAGCCTTGGTCAAGATTGTTTTTATTTACAAGCCGTTTGCCAATGTTATTTCTGCATGTTCATCCTCCGTCGGTTGCCCTTGTTGTTGCTGCGCGCCAAGTATAGCATCCATGAGTTGCTTGCCCATCTTCTCCCCACCCTGTGCACTAGGTTCAACGCGCTGGCAGTAATCTGCAGTATTTTTGCCGTCCAGTGTCTCGAAGAGTGGCACCGCCACCACCTCCGATCCAGGCACTCGGATGCGCTGCGTGGCTAGACGAAAAACCTGTCGGATGATCTCCTGCAGCTTTTCAGGATTCGAGTTGTACCCCAGCAAGCGCAATACCCACTCGGCCCAAGAATTGCCGGGTTTCTCATCTAAGAAATAAATCATGCATATGACGATAAGTCGGGGTCGAGTCGTGCTAGTCATGCGCGAAACTAAGGACTGAATGCGGGTACCAAAAAGGTGGATAAAGTAGCCCATGCCCGGAGGAAATGCGCACAGGCACGAGAGGAGACTGCAGCCGCACCCTGCACAGCAGTCATCCACCGGTATGGCACAACCACAGCTTAAGTGTTTAAGGCAGCTTGTTGACGTACAGCACACCAGGCTCAATGTGCTGACAGCTGTACAGCAGGAGGGGTGGAGGGCTATGTCGTTGCCTCCTACTGATATGACCAGCACGTCATCACGCCCAAGATTATCACGAATGAAGCGATCTTGTTCAAGTAATCGACAGCACGCACGAGAGCCTATTGTAGACTCTTCTACAGAACAGTTAATGGTTGCCCACTGCCCATAAAGTCCACGCCTTTGTGATTCAACGTTCATCCAATATGCTATATCCTTCCTACTTACAGGCGGATTCAGTAATAGTTCGTATCCGTTTACTGCATCACCTTCATCGGTAAACCAAAACTTGTTATCTAGTGACGAATCTCCAGCGAGATAAATCAGTCGCACCTTTTCGTCCAGCTTAAGGAGATGAGCTCGGACAATTTCAAGATCAACAACCCGATGGCCGTGGTACTCGTTGTAAAATGCAGAACTGGATAACTTTTGATCCTCCATGGTCACCGATCTGATTCCGTATATCCGTAAGCAATCGAAAGCTTATTGGTGATTGTCAATAGCGACAGCGATTCCTTCTGCGCAAGTTGGAAAGAGCAGTTTTTAAACTATATTAATAATGCATGCTATCGATTTATTTTCACGGGTAGGGCAGTGCCCTTGAATAAGGAAGGGTCTTGATCCTTATTATAGTCGATCCCAGGATCACAACACACAAGAGCTGGAAGGAACCTAGGAACGGGCTGATTACGTCAACAAAGCTTGAAAAATCCGAGTTTTTGTAATTACCGGCGAACCACAACTGCTGAGATTAGTACGAGTAAATTTACCATTTCGAGCGTATTTTTAGTTGCACGTAAATTGATCTTCTTTTCATTTGTATTTTCTTATTTGTTGAAATGATCCCAGAAGATGCATCAGCACGTGAAAAGGCCCTTCAGCAAGAGCTCACAACTCTCAAAGGAACCCTCGCCGAAATCGAAGAAGAGCTCCTCTCTCGCAAAGCTGTTACTTCCCAACTCCAACAGGACGTGAAAACTCAGAGTGCTCTGGCAGAAGAACGCTTACTTAAACTTAATGAATTAAAAGAGCAAATTCTGCGGGAACGCAACCTTGCCAAACAGGAAATAAATGCGGGTCGCCATTACATAAAGGACTTTCACGGCAAAGCGATGCTTGCCTCCAAGAAGTGGGAGTCAATGAAAAATAAAATGCAAGCACGCATAGCGGATCTAACTGAGCTTGTCGATCTTCAAATGGGTGAAATCGATACTTTGAATAAGACAATTCATATTTATCAAGAAGAGCTTGCAGTCCATAAAGAGAAGATGACACAGTTCGAAGGAAAGGACGAATGGATGGAGATAGTCAGCGATTGGAGCATAGAGAAGGTAAACCTTAAGCAACAGATTGATGATATTTCGCTAGTGGCGGAGGAGCGGCTGCTAATAATCGAAGAAATCGTGAAAGCTGGTGCATCCTCCCTAGAGCAGCAGGATCAACCGGAGCAGGATTCTGTCAACCTTGCCGCACATACTGCTGGAGTTACATCTACAGGAGACAGCACAACAGGGAAACATTCTGAAACTCCATCACTTTTTGCCAATAAGGTTGACCAAAGCGTCTTAGATTACTTGCGGAAAAACAGGTCCAGCTGTGTAGCTCCCCTTCTCAAAGGCAACCTGCCCAGGCCACGCGTGGAGGGTGATCCCAGGGCTGCTGCTGCACGCGGCAGTGATGATTCTCGAGCACATCAAAAGGCAGGCACAGATGTCACTGCCGCTGAAATACCTATTGGTGGCAGAATTGCGGCTCAAAAGCCTGCGGTGGCTCAAAAACCGAAGGCAGGGCGCCGTAGTAGCAGGCGCAAGTTGCGGGAAGGTGCTGCCTCTGGACAGGTCAATAAGATGCTCCCCATTGTTGAAGAAGGCGACGAGTACAGCAGCAACAGTGGAAGTAATAGTGGTAGTGATGATGAGGGTGAGGGTGAGGATGGAGCAGGTGAACTTAGGAATGAGGCTGATCAAGAAGAAGTGAAGAATACTGGGTATGGAGGATTCTTCTCTTTCTGGTAATGAATATTATGATAGCCAATGGATTATAATAATGGTGCCAATGTATAACATTACCCTTCGCAAATATTTACCCGTTTACGCTATTATAAATGAATAATTGCGGGTAGAGTTATGTCAGAAATCTCTAAGTTGGAAAGAATGCGTGACTAGAGTTAGCACACTCTTTTCCGGTGTGCCATTTCGATTATTAATATCGTTGAAACACTAAACGTTACTAATAACCTTAATATAGTCGTAATACATTAAGTACAAGTCTGAGAGGATCTATTCACGCGGAAAATCGCCCTTTGCCCTCCTCACCACCCCTTTATACCCACCATCTTGAAAATATGCCCTAGAAGGTACAATAGCACGACGGAGTGAAAATATGCCCTAAAAGGTACAAGAGCACGACGGAGTGACAATATGCCCTAAAAGGTGCAATAGCACGACGGAGTGAAAATATGCCCTAAAAGGTGCAATAGCACGACGGAGTGAAAATATGCCCTAAAAGGTACCATAGCACGACAGAGTGGAGCGAAGCAAAGTACAGCACGAGTTGCACAATACCTACAGTAAGAACCCTCCTTCAAGAGACTACAGCACGAGTTGCACAATACCTAAGAACCCTCGTTCAAGAGACTACAGCACGAGTTGCACAATACCTAAGAACCCTCCTTCAAGAGACTACTGGAGAAACAAGCCAGTCACATTGCCGCACTGCGATCAATATTACTTTTCAATCTCTTTTTTGCACAGAAACCCCGCATCATACTTTTCCTCGCTGCATACGTCTCGTATGAACTGACTGGCTTTGCCGCCCCCCCCCCCCTGCCCCCTCCCACACACACCCATACACATATACATACACACATCTCCGAACGTTTTATCAATAGGTCGCTTTCAGATGAACTGCAACTGTAAGTCTTCATACATATGGCAGCAGGTCCTCTAGCTCGGAGTAGGGCCCATCAACCCGTCTCTGTAAGTCTTCATACATATGGCAGCAGGTCCTCTAGCTCGGCGTAGAGCCCATCACCTCGTCCCTGTAAGTCTTCATACATATGGCAGCAGGTCCTCTAGCTCGGCGTAGAGCCCATCAACCCGCCCCTGCAGTTTGTCCCTCACAACCTGCAGCTCCACTAACCGACTCACATCTCGGCCATGCTGTTTATGTGCATAGAGCAGATGCAGAGAGCATTAGAAACACTGACGCAAAAAATCAAGATGGTTAGTTCACTAAGAAGTTTTCTAATGCCGACAATGGTATACAGATAATATGACAAGTTTTCTGATTATGCTGAGTGCATACAACGAGCACAATATCAACAGCCAACACCCCTTAAATCAATATAAAATATACACAAAAAAGCTGCCAGCTGCAGTATACGATATGTTCATAAGAGTTAAAGTTATACCTGCAGCATCTCCTCATCCACTGTAGCCATTTCTGCTTGAAGCTTTTCTATCGAGTTCTCAACCTTCTTTATGCGCCGGGGCGCATTCAGCGCTTTCTTGCGGTCAAAACCAGCCACTTCCCCACTATCACCACTGGCAACATTACTCCGCCTACCCTTCCCTGGAGATCCTTGATGATGCTCTCTATTGACTGCAGCCTTTCCAATGGAGGAAGAAACTAAGGGCGGGGGTGCAGAGGGATTTATAGAAGGAGAATAAGGGGTAGGGGAGGAGGTGGATGAAGCAGAGGAGCTAGAAGACGGGGTGCTTATGACCGTACGGGAGTCCAGTGGGTCGTTCCAATCAGCCTCCCTCAGGCTACGCTCCTCCATCCGCACACTGCCGTCGCGCACAGTCATCACGTGCGTGGGCTCCAGTGCCTGCAGAAACCCTCTGTCGTGGCTGATCACCAACACCGCCCCTGCGAAGGTGCGTAGAGCCTTTGTAAGCACCTATAAGGGTGGTGGAAAAACAGGGATGGAGGAGGTGAGGGGAGGGAAGGAGGTGCAAACGAACAGTACATAATTCAGTGTATTGTGACACCATAGGGCGAGATATTCATGTATACGGCTGGCAAATAAGGCAGTTGTCGTATAGTTGGTTGCTCTGCTATCATCGCTTGCTACCGCTTGACTTTTCTAGATTTCAGCATATCAGTAAGTCCAGGGTAAAAATATAGTACGGCGCAAGAGAATTACCTGGATTGTCGCCACGTCTAAATGGTTACTTGGCTTAACCATAGGAGCAAAAATAATCAGCATCATAAATCTTGTGCGATAAATTACTCCGCAAGAAACAGAGATCATAATATAAGATAACACAAATTGCGTTTAAGCTTTCTCTAAAGGCGTAAATGGTAAATAATAATGATACACTTCAGACTCTACACGGAATACTAACCTCATCGAGGAGCAGCAGGTTGTGTGGAATGAGTACGAAGCTGGCCAGGGCGACACGAGCCTTCTCTCCACCTGCAACATCGCCGCACATAGCGGACACAGATGAAGCAAGCAAGATATAAGTATGTATATAGATATCAACAGCATATATACGAAAAACGCTTTAATTGGGCGTCGCTATATTAAGTTGACGAGTATCATGCAGTATGAGCATCATACATCGGTGTAAGAGACCATGAGGCATACTCTCCTGGACCTCTCCACCCTTTTAATAATCTCCCTCCCAACTTGACAGCGTGCCTTGCGATGCCCGCTGTTGTAGATACTCGACAAAACAAACTACACCTAACATACTTGTTACTGTCTACACCTAACAGTGACAAAAAGCCCCACGTGCATATTAGACGTTACCTGACAGATGCCCCACCAGTCGCAGTGCCTTTTCTCCCTGCAGGCCCAGCGCCCCCAATGCAGCCCGCGCCCGCTGGTCGGACAGTCCCGCAGGGTCGCGCATCTGTACAAGCTGCGTCACCACATCCAGGGCGCGCGCAGTCTGGTCCAGGTCCTGTGCCAAGTCCTGGGTGAAGACTCCTAGGGCGAGGCCGTCTCCCTCCAAGCGCTCCCCAGACAGCGGTGTCAACTTGCCAGCAAGGGCACTTAATAGCGTAGATTTCCCTGTGCGATGTGGCATAAGGTTTAGGAGTAAGAGGATGGGAATGAGCAAGAGTGGAAACAGGAAATGAGGATGTATCATCACCACCGATACGAGGGAGGGGGGACGGGGGACGGGGTAAACAAGCAGGAACGGATGCAGGAGGAAAGAACGAAGATAAAGATATTTACGGCGAAGCGGAAAGAGAAAGCACAAGCGGATGGGAAATCGCACAGAAAGGGGGGTACAGACAGCAGCGCAACGGATGGTGAAAAAGGTCAATGACATACCCGCTCCGTTGGGACCACGCACAGCAATGCGCATGCCTCTCTCAATGTGAATATTACACTTCGATAGAATTACTGGAGGGTGCTGCTGCTTCTCTTGCTGATTTAGTGAAGGGTTAGTCATAATATTGTCAGCAGGGGAAACATATGCTTTATCCTCCTCCGCCTCAGCAGCAGTGGCATCAGTAGCTTTGATGGCAGCCCAACCCAGAGTTACATCTCGTAACTCCAGCAGATCTTTGGATCCTCGTGGCGGGACGGGAAGCTTTAGTACTGGAAGAGGTCCATCTCCTGCCACTGGCACCTGCTGAGGCCCAGACTCCCGCAGCTTTTCAATAGTCTTGAGTTTAGACTGTGCCATCGAGGCTCCCATAGTCTTCGCACCGAAACGATCAACGAAGGTCTGCAGCCGGGTGATCTCTTTCTGGTTAGCTTCGAACTGAGCTTCAGCATTGCGCACCCGCTCTTCACGCTCCACAAGCCACTGCGCATGGGAGCGTGACTTGTATAGCTCGATGGTTCCTGCTCGTACCTCTGCAATGGAGTTTGCTGCGGTGTTGAGAAGATGTGTATCGTGACTGACAATCAAGAGCGTCCCATCATAATTGGATAGGAAGCGTCCTAACCATTCTCTAGCACCCTTATCCAAATGATTTGTCGGTTCATCCAGTAGTAGGAGATCAGGTTCACTGAGCAAAAGCCTTGCAAGCGCAATCCTCATCTGCCAGCCACCGCTAAACTCCGCGCACAGCCGATCAAAGTCAGATTCGAGAAACCCCAATCCCTGCAAGACATTCGCAATTTTTTGATCCACTATGTATCCTCCCGCTAATTCAAACCCCACAACAGCCTCCTCGAGCAATTCCAGAGCTATATCAGAAGTATCTCCCGCGGCTACTCGTTTCTCTGCAGCTTCTAGTCTAGCTGATGCGAGTTGAAGCTTTTCCATGCGACTGGATACTTCAGCTCTTACTGTCTTGGTACTACCACTCACTCCCTTCTGTTCTAAGTAGCCCATACGAGCTTTCTTTGCGACAGCTATGAATCCATCACGAATTGATAAAGTTTCACCACCAGTGTTGGTGAGTGCCTTCAAAAGCGTTGACTTGCCTGAATAAAAGATGCACCAAATGTATCAAATGAACACAAAAAAGTGAATCGTCTTCCATATACGATGCTCAAATAACAGTATCAAGCCAATGCAGTAAGTTGGTGATAATGTAAACCTTAATAATTATGCCATATATATGGTCATCACCACCGATTATAAACGCATGCCCCAATTATATTTCATTACCTGCACCGTTCTTGCCTACAAGTGCCCATCGTTCATTGGGCATAATGGTCCAGTTTATATTGCCGATTATGTCGTTGTTTCCGATCGATAGGTTCACGCCTTGAATTTCCAAGGCTGCTCCCGATTCGCTTACTTTCATCGAACGGGCGGACATTGACATATTATCCCGAGCCTGAAAGTTCAAATATGCACTTGATGTTGGCCTGAACATCTTTCCAGAAATTTGTTCATGATGATGGGGGAAGCTGCGGTGGTACAAGAGCCTCAAACAACTCGAGAGAGTAAGCGAGGTCCAAAGGTAGATTATACCGAAGCCGCGCATGCTGATAATGATAATAATAAAACCCGTCCCGCAGTCACTGCACGATCATTAGTTGCCTGTCAAAACCAGCACTATTCCAGCATTACATCCACAATTGTTCCTACTCCTATGATACTGTATTACGCAAAGCTATTAATACCAGGTACAGGGTATAGAGTCTTGACTCTATTGTTCCGAAAATATCCGAGTCGGCGAGGTCGAAGTAAGATCTTGCCGACATTTTCGGAAAGCAGCATCATCCCACACAGCAGAGGCATCCGATCATTTAATGCCACACAAAAATGTTGTTGTTGAGGGTCAACAACACTCATACTGGCATTGAATGAATGATAAAGAGAATCCTGCTGGAATCCCATCCCAGCATCATCAATCAATCAATCAATCAATCTATCAATCAACAAGAACTTCTTTTTGATAATAGTGAATACCTGGAATAGAAGAAAGCAGAAGAGGTATCTTCAACAACGTAATTGATTGATTGATTAAATTCTATAAGGGCAGATTGATTCGCAGGTAAATTCATTACGTATTACCCGCTGGTATATTCATTACTTCGTGCGTGAACTATAGTAATAAACGACACCTTTGTGAAAAGGTATGATAGTGGTACTTTCACTGGATTTCTGCGGCTCTGCAATCTTACGAAACTTCAATAGAAGCTTGCCCATCGTGAGCTAAGCTTATCCTTGTCAAGAACTTTTAGCTTTTAAAGAAAGGATAGTGCATGCTATGGGGGCCTACTTGTCCTCTCTCTTTCGATCTCGGTCGAATTCCGATTTACAACCGCCACCGCCACCTGCTGATGACCGATACTATCTTAATTTTGAAACGAGTTCAGAAACTGATGAACGAATTGAGCAATCTATACAGAAATATGAAGCCGAACACCGGAGAAAGAATGGGAAATAGTTTATTTCCACTTCTTGTTCCATTTTGCTGTATATATTGGTCTCGTGTAATATCACTGCTAACTATCGCACGGCGCACTGTACCGGTTTAGCGATCGATCGATCATTAACTGTGTGTCATTTTTTTTGGTAGGTAGTTTGGTGCTATCAAGCACATGATGATTGTTGAAGTATGATTATAATTGGTAACTATTGTAAGCGATAGAACTGGGATGTATGCTTTTATAAATATGGTTACAAAGTTGCATTTCAGAGTTATGATGTGGTTGGACTGGCTGGGGCCCAAGTAGTCTTTTCTGGCTTGCCAACAGTCCATTCTAGCTAACTGGGCCCAAGTACCAATTGGGGCTATGCCAGCCAATATGTTAAACCATATATCATGACTGGCTGGAGCTACAACGAGCTAAGTGGAATGAAGTTAGTTCATAAATGGTGGCACTGTTTTGATTTTGAAGTTTGTTTGCTGGAATATATTATAGGAGACTGAATCATGATAATTACAGTATGAGATTACTGGCCTACGTTCCTGATGCATTAAAGTTAGTATGAGCATTTCCATAAAGCTTTATTAACGGGGGTCTAGCTGGTGATCTGCCGTGAGACTTGTGCCATACCATATAATATGGTGGTCATAATTAGGCTTCTAAGCTCATATCTAACTTCTATATCCACTTATTATATCGTAGTATAGTTATTCATTATTAGATAGATATTCGCCGCAAACATACTATGGTATTGTATAGTAAATGGAATTCTACTGAGTAAAATAGATTTTAATTATGATTTTTTAAATGGGGCTGTGTTTGTATTTAAGAGGTCGCCGCGGACTTATATTGATCACGGCGAAAATTAACGCGCCTGAAAACTGCCTGATATCTGAAGTACACATGTGTTATAATTCGCGGATGCTATCTAGCAGATTGACCGAGTACGGGAAGCAGTTAAGAGTACATGTGCTCCAATTCGTGGGTGCACAAGAATATAAAAACCATGTCCAGCAGCACACTATACCAACATATCTATACGATAGCTTGTTTACTTGCTCATACCACTACGCGGCTGTCAACAATGATACTATCATGCCCAGCAGCACACTATACCAACATATCTATACGCTAGCTTGTTTACTTGCTCATACCACTACGCGGCTGTCAACAATGATACTATCTTTGTCAGTGTTAAACATGGCTGGCTACTATTTACGCTGACTTATGCGTCCCATAAACTGGGTAATGGCTTCATTGACTGGACCTGGTGCCTCGTCGTGGGGGCAGTGTCCTGCATCCACATCCACGCGGAGGGCAGGTGGATGCAAACGCTGAATCTGCTCTGCAGCCCGAGGACCGATCCATGGATCCTGTTTTCATCGTCACGGACCGTAACAAACGTTTATAATGCGGAAAAGAACAAGAACAAGAAGAAGAAGAAGAAGAAGAAGAAGAAGAAGAAGAAGAAGAAGAAGGAAGAGATGATGATGTGGCGAAGAGGGTGGTGGAGGAGGATGACATTATATAAGATATTGTTATATCATATAATACTAAAGTTATATACCACGCAACTATGCATAACAGCTGCCCCCGACTAGAATACTTAATGAAAGGTGATTACATGATGCGGCCGAGAAGATATGATAACAGGCATATAACAACATAATCATATCACAGCGTTGGGTTCCTACAAGGTGGATAGTACCCCTACCTTCAAGCCCCAGAGCAGCAGCAATGGCACCTGCAGCTGATCGAGCAAATCGTCGACGAAGGTTGGAGGACCTCGACCATTACGAGAAACCACCCGGTAGAATACTTCTGCAGCATTGGGATGCTCCGCAGGCAGTCGGATGCTCTCCACTAGCTCGGCATCTACGTTGGATGGGTCGACTGGATAGACCTGTTGCAGCACCTGTTTAATCCGGGCTGGTTGCTTCGTGTATAGGAACGACATACTGATAACAAATCTCTGCACTGCTGCCGTGACTGTATCTAGAAATGGGTTGATCTTCTTCTCAGCACTAGGTTGGTCAGGAGACTTAAAGCGCCCTGCTGCGTTCAGCAGGATGCAACCACTGATGAGATCTTTCTCGCGTGCCCCAGGGGCAGCAGCTGCTGACAACGCTGCATACCCACCGAGAGAGTTCCCAGCCACCACACAAGGACCACTCCCGGGACCATCTTTCCTTCCTCCAGTCTTCACAACTTCTTCAATGAAAGACAGAACCTGGTCTCGCCATATGTCAGCATTATATTCGATGATAGGCTTGTCGCTCAGTCCAAAGCCCAGCAAGTCGATTGCATACACACGGTACTTCCGCGCAAGATAAGGGATGTTATACCGCCAATGATAAGCCGATGCTCCAAATCCATGAATAAGAAGAAGAGGTTCCTTACTATCACCGTCTGCATTTTCATTGCCGAGAGCAACGTAATTGATGCTGTAATTGTTCCATTTCCAGGTTTGGTATCCATTCTCAAGCCATGGCAGCTTATCTTGAGTATTGTAATCAAAGGTTGCTAATACATTAGAGGCAGGACCCATATATGGGCTTAGTGTACGCATCACAGGGATTTTCCGCTTGAAAGACAAGCCAAGTGTTAGAAACCCTTGGACCGGTACCAATAATAACAATAGTGCGGAGAGATGACCTACCGGTAAAGCGGTAAACGTCATAGTAAATTTCACGATATCAATTATACTGAAATGCTTCAAATTTCCAATCGGAACAATCGAGGTTAGGAGCTATCATAACTATTCTTGAATATCCTGGAATACTGATCTACTTCTCACTTCCTGCTACTGTGGGATAAAACTCAAACAAGTCCAAAAACTCAGTTTAGCGTCACCACGTCAGCAGTCCAAAGAATTACTGTAGTTTAGACAAGGGTGACACGCAATTGCCACGAATTACAGGTAAATTTTCATCCCACAGCAGCAGCAGTTGGTATTCCAGTACTATCCCCGATGATACTGTATATATCATAACATCGTTGTGTAAGTGAAAGGTAAATTACACAAAGTAATTTGCCTTTCGGTTGATTTACTAAGTTACTTCGAAGCATCACGGTATAAAATTTACCACTCTGCACTCTGTCGGGGTCCGAATAATGGGCCACATGGGTAAAGTTATATTAAAACATTGCTGCCAGGCACTAACTTTATCTTAGGAAAAATACAATAGACACAATCCCTTACCAGTGAAGCTATGCACTCCCATTGCTTTGAATCACATCTTTCTGGTGCAAATTTCAATATCAATACATGTGGAGATGGATGTGTTTAGATATATACATGCATTCTGCGTTATTGCTGCTGCCTCTGTTGCTGCTTCTGTTGCTGCTTCTGGGTCTGTTGCTGCTGGGCAGAGTATGCCATAAACCCTTCGATGGCTTCATTGACCGGACCTGGGGCCTCATCGTGCGGGCAGTGTCCTGCATCTAAGTCCACACGGAGGGCAGCAGGGTGCAGCTCCTGAATCCGATCGGCGACACGCTTGCTTATCCAAGGATCCTTTGTAGTGTTGGGAATAAAGCAGCAGTTCAGGCGATACATATGATAATATATTATTATGATGTTACTAAACACTTCAACTACTTTGCATATTGCGATTTCGACATTAAATGCTCTGAAAACGTTCGCACAACGATGATAGCGTCAAATAGGAGAAGCAATCTTGGCTGTTAAATGTAACTTTAAAATAAACAACTGAATGGATTGTACCTTTTCACCCCAAAGTAGCAGCAATGGCACGTGAAGCTGCCCCAGCAGATCATCAAGGTAGCTGGGTAGCCCTCTCCTATTGCAAGAGATAATCTGATAGAATACTTCAGCAGCATCGGGATGCTGCGCAGGCAGACGGATGCTCTCCACAAGTTCGGCATCGACGTTCGTAGCATCTCCACGGTAGACCTGGCGGAGTACCTGCTCAATACTTGCTGGTCGCTTGGTATAATGAAACGCTGCGTTCGAAACAAAGCGACGAAGAGTTGCCGACACTGTATCAAAAACAGGGTAGCTACTGTCTTTACTATCTTTCCTCAGCCAATTTCTAGAAGGCTTAAAGCGCCCTGCTGCGTTCAGCAGGATGCAACCACTGATGAGATCTTTCTCGCGTGCCCCAGGGGCAGCAGCTGCTGACAACGCTGCATACCCACCGAGAGAGTTCCCAGCCACCACACAAGGACCACTCCCGGGACCATCTTTCCTTCCTCCAGTCTTCACAACTTCTTCAATGAAAGACAGAACCTGGTCTCGCCATATGTCAGCATTATATTCGATGATAGGCTTGTCGCTCAGTCCAAAGCCCAGCAAGTCGATTGCATACACACGGTACTTCCGCGCAAGATAAGGGATGTTATACCGCCAATGATAAGCCGATGCTCCAAATCCATGAATAAGAAGCAGAGGTTCCTTACTATCACCGTCTGCATTTTCATTGCCGAGAGCAACGTAATTGATGCTGTAATTGTTCCATTTCCAGGTTTGGTATCCATTCTCAAGCCATGGCAGCTTATCTTGAGTATTGTAGTCAAAGTTTTCCAATGTCTTGGCCAAGCTCGAAGTGTTCGAAGAAATTCTTGATTTGGGACATTGGGTAGCGCTAAAGCTTAATTGGGGCAAATGCAAACGGATTCCTTCAACAATCGGTGCAAATACTGACAGAAGAGCTGTGATGAAGATACTTGATAAAGATGCACTAGATACGGATGAATGGGATGGCATGATGCCTTGGATCTCCTCAATAAATTTTGGAGTATCAGTGTAAGGAACAGCAAGTATTCCCCGCAAGATTTGACTGTGTACTTTCAAAGTACACAATTTATTGCCTACACTATGAAATCGGAGTTATGATGAGATATCAAACTGGAAAAGTCATCTCATTATCGTTGATTGATTGATTGATTTTGGTTACTTGCCGAAGCAGCAGAGACCTCCACCACCCGAACAAGGTTCTGCCAAAATAACAAAATAAAAACTAAAAACTTTTTAGCTTGAAGCCGGCGGCCATTAGCATCCCAGGCAAATGCGTCAGCACGGGCAGCATCACGAACAGTACGGTTAACTAGACCACTAGGACGATTTTCAATTTGCCCTAGCTCGTCAGCCTTTCTTTTAGCAGCTGTACATCTTCTAGGCTGGGCTATTCTGGGTGCTGGTATCTCACCGGGGAATCTTACTACGGCCCGGGCTATGGCCGCCATAGCCCGGGCCGGCGAAGCGGATCCAACCAGGATACCGCCGAAGCTCAGGCTGGCCCTCGGTTCTTCGTCGTAGGGCTATCTGGTCCGCCTTCGTTGTACCTCATCTGTTTGCCTCTTACTCCGTCGCAGTCTGTCCGCCTCTTCAGCTCACTCGAGTACTACTCAGAAGCTAGTAGCTTCCGGAGTCCGAAGTCGTGACGATCCTGTCCCTCATCTCGTCCCACTCGCCCGGGCTCTCTACAGCAAAGGTACGTAGAACTTGGAGGTCCCCCCAGGTCTGCAGTCTCCGATCATCTAGTCGGAGTACTTTGTCTAAAAATACTCACGATTGTGATTGGTCGTCTGCCTCTTACCTTTGGTGCTTCATCTATGTGTCTGAAGTATTGCTCCATACACTCACGCGCCGGTAGAAGTCTGTCCTGTCGTAGCGCTTTCCCAAGAAATTCGAATCTTCTCACTATGATCTCCTTACGTACAGTAGGCTGGTTGCACCTGATGCCACAGTGCCTTGTATAGCCTACGGTTACTGGCCAGCGAATCTTCAGCAAGCATCGGATGTGGCTAGCGTATAGCTTCTGCAAGCCTGCTTCAGTGAGCACGGCAGCCTCGATGTTATAGAGCAGTGCGGTCTTGACGCATACATTGAAGATATGCATGCGCTTGTTGACGGGTGCATAAAACATTTCTGAAACGGCCGAAGTCGCCCATCGCTGTTCAACAGTTGAGCCACGTCAAAAAGGTATGTTTGCGTTAAACTTACCCGATGATTACGGCAGGGACCGGCCTTTCACAGAGCCATCAAATCATTAAAATTTACCAGCCCGCAGTTCCCCAGCACCTTATCATGGTCTGCTCAAGATACAGTGATGGAACAAAATTTTCGTCCAGAAGTTACGACACTAAGCAGCACCTTTCATAATTCTAAATACGCACAACACTAAAAGAAGACGATGCAGATAGTGTTCAATTCGAGACCCGCGCAACACTAGCACTTCCTCCGATAAGAGTATATTCTGTCGCAAAACACTACATTATCGTGAATAATGAGTCGCGAAGGTTTCCTTGAGCTCGAGCAGAGGCAACTGCAGTTGCCAAATCGCTTCAATGGGTTTGATTTCAAGTACCAAGATGTCAATCAATCACAGCAGCAGCACCTGGGTCAACCGCATGCCTACCCCACGATGGGAACAGTGCCTGGCATGATTCCCAACATGATGCCGATGCCCATGATGACTATGCGCCCTGCTGCGGAAATGGAATACAATCGATGGCTCTCCATGTCTCAAAGCTATGCTCAGCTAGCTCACCAGCCTGGCCACCTCCAATACCGCACTTCCTTTTACCCAAATCTACAAAATCCCACTGCACTCTCCAGAGGATCGCCATACAATGATTTCGAAATGATCGCCGCGGGGATGAACGGAGGAATAGCAGCGCAGGGAATGGAAATGATGGCGACAAACTGCGAAGGCTCGACACTTCCGAACAACCTCAACATGAACCAGGCCAACTTCCCCCCAATCGAAGATACCACCGCCGGTCAGCGCTACGGTCCTGGCCCACCAATCGTGACGAGCGACAGAGTCAAAGGTCCACATGGGTGCAATCTGTTCGTTTTCCATCTACCGAATGAGATCACCAACTGGTAAAACTCGAATGCAGATTATGATTCGAATACGCGATATTTAACATATCCGTGGTCCTCGTCTCATACATTTTTCACCGTAATACGCTGCAACACATTCCGAATATGTAGAAGTCCTACTCCCATCCATAATATTTCTATTTGTCCACCCTGTATTCCTGTATTCCAATTGAAGGGACCTCTACCTGCTTTTTCGCAAGTACGGCTCTATCCTCTCTGTGCACACAATGATAAACAAAGCCACAGGGCTAAGCAGGGGATATGGCTTTATCAGCTATGCGGCGCGTGATGAGGCTCAGACAGCTATCAATGCTCTCGATGGTTTCCGGGTAAGTACACGTGATGCTGTATTTTCTAAAATCGCCACTTTAGCCATGCTATTTCAAACTCTATTGCTTCACTTATCCGGGCTCTTGTATAGCACCATGATTATGTGTACTGTGCTGATTTGGGTATTCCCTGCTGGACTGATATCATACCATGCGCTGCTGAATTACATGTCATATATGAGCAGCTGGGTAACAAACGCCTCAAGGTCCAGCTAAAGCGCTCCCAAGACGACTTTTCCCCCGACGCGGGAGACTGCGAGTACTACACCGGGAACGGCCTCCGCCCCCGCAGCAGCAGCACAAGTGCACACAACCGTAGTGGTAGCGGTGGAGGCAGCCGGAACAACCTGGGCAGCATTGGCAGCGAAGAGCCCGAATATGACGGTGGTGCCGATACTCTTTTCCCCCATCACGCCGACGGGAACCAAAGTGGAAGAATCAATTCTACCAATACCGCTGCCACCACCACCGCCACCGCCACCGCGGGCGATGTCACTTCACATGATGCTGGAAGGGATAAGGGCCTAGTCACGGAGGTGGAGGAGGTGGAAGAGGTGGGGGAGCCTGATGCATATCACAGCCGTGACTCGTCCCTCGTTGACTCTATGACAGTCTACACCAGCGGCCACACGTCAGGTGCCACCACAAGGACATCCACCCCAGGGAGACCGGCTTCACAGAATCCTATTAAGCAGCAGCAGCTGCAGCAACAGCACCACCGTCATCATAGCTTTCCTCAGCAAGGCTTCAGCAGCCAAGACGTCAGATACCACGGTGGGAAAGGCGAAGCAGTCTTCAGCAACATAGTAGTGTTCGACTGCGCAGCTGATCTTGCTCATTCAGACTCTACCATGCGACAAGCCGTGGGCGCGGGAGCAAAGACCGGCACAGTGCGCGACTACTCCCTGTGTAGAACATCATCCCCGGATCACACTACTTTCCCCCACCACGCAGCTACCACTGCGAGCAACGCTCCTGCTTCGGATATAGCTACTGCTGCAGCTGCTGCTGCTGCCAAGGGGCATCAGAGCGGTAGAGACAGAGGGAACGACAATGATGATGCTGAGGAGGAGCACGAAACCGTGACTGATAAAAAAGAAAGTGGGTACCATGAGCAAGAGGGTGGGGGTGGTGGTAGCGCGTGGACAAGCGTAGCCAGCCCCAGAACTGCGAGCAGCTATGACAGCGTGGGATCCGAGTTGAGCGCAGACATCTGCAGCACCGACTTCTCCCAAGCATCTACCGTGGTCGCAACTGCTACACCCCCCACAGCAGCAGCAGCAGCAGCAGCAGCTCAAATTCTTCCGCCAAACTGTGTTTCTCCATCATCATCGCCGTCACCTGCGATTGCTTTTGTCGCCGTAAAGAGCAGCGACGCCAAAGAGGCAGCTGATTGTAAGGGGCAGCACGCGGTAGTTAGCAACGAACGCCAGCTGCAGCAGCAGCCCCTTTCACGTCGCGGGAAAAGAAAGACCCAGCAGCAGCAGCGGTCTCAACAGGACGGGCATAAGCATGAGCAGCGAGGTCAGGAGAACGACAGTGAGTCGAGAGGTGGAGCACTCGAGGACTGCATTGCTACGAGTGGATCTGCCTTCTCTTCTCCTGTGCAACAGCGCTCTTAGAAGCTGCACCCTCGAGAGATAGGATGAAGGAGGACAGGGGGTTAGGTATAAATATCTCTGCTCTACCCCATCACCGCCGCGCCACCCTCGCGCGCACAGTCACACATGCTTACCATCCCGGAGCAAAAGTCAAGGGAGGTAGCAGATTCATGTGGAGAAGCATAACTTTATGCTTCTCATCTCGAGCTGGAAGCACCATGCAGCTGCTTTTGCTGAAAATCCGATGCGAAGAGAATGCTTCAAGCCACCAAGCTCGTTTACATGTATCCATGTCTTGTCACTTGCCCAACCAGTACCCACCAGTCCCCTCTGTGCCTCGCAGTTCCTCGAAGTTCTCTAGCGAAAACGGATGAATGAACACCAGCAGAAAGTGGGGGCTAGGTTGAGCATGCGGCCCCTAATAATCGCTCCATGGCGTATCTTGAAGATCCACGGCACGATTATTAAGCCAACAGCCACACCTACAGCTCAGCGCATGCATCACTTAATACCCCATAAAACACCCTTTAACCACAAGTAATGCTGTGGTAGCTGAAAAGGTGGCAAATGCTATAACTGTTACGATCTCCTTTCCACAGATCTACTTCGATCAAGAGAAAGTTAAATCTGCTTCAGGCAATCCATTTTCATTGAACGTGTGTGAGTTAGCATCTGTTTTCGACGCTGCACTTTGTAAAGCTGGCTGAAATAAAGACTGGCGTAAGTTGCAAAAGCACTATCGTGCATTTTAATGCATCATGGTTGGGTAAAAATCAAACCAAGCTATGCATTAAAATACAGTTTGAATAGTAGAACGTCACCCCACGTAGCATTACCATCTCCATCACCATCTCCATTACCATGACCTCTTTCTTTGAGCCCATCTGTCCCGCATCCGTCGACTACTGAGCTAGCCGACTGTTGCTGCGGTTGCTGCTGTTGCCGTGACTTCTGCTGCTGCATGCAGAAGTCAATCTTCTCCACGACGAGGTTGGGCGTGTGTGCTACCATGTCGAAGAAGAGGTGGTCCTCTGGGTGCCTGTGGCGGTGCGCCAGGATGCAGATCGGGTACACTAGATCTGCATCACTATAACTATCAACAGCTCTATCAGCAGAACTACAACTCGCAGCAACATCACGTGCAGCAGTGGTACCACTACCACCACCACCACCATCTGCACTGCCGCAACTTGCACTGCCACATGCAGCCAAAACTGCACCCTCCCCGAGAGTTGAAGTCAATTGCTGTCTGCAGCTGCTTGGAGGTCGAGGTGTAAGGAGCTGCAGCAGACTGTCAAGCAGCGGCCGGTACCCCTCTGGGTAATATACT
Source organism: Eutreptiella sp. 'Long Island Sound 2002' (assembly GCA_964036045.1). Lineage (NCBI taxonomy): Eukaryota > Euglenozoa > Euglenophyceae > Eutreptiales > Eutreptiaceae > Eutreptiella > Eutreptiella sp. 'Long Island Sound 2002'. Next base: position 22,839 of record CAXIWF010000941.1, read on the forward strand.
ACATCTGAGGCCAACACGGTGTCAAAGGGCAGCTGCCAATCATCATGACTGCAACTTCTGCTGACAAGGTCCTCTGCTGTACTTGCTAAGGAGTTACCTATCTCCCTAGTGTTACTATTGACAGTGTTGCTACCAGCACCGAAGAGTGGGGTGCCCCACGTGTGGCCCGCTACCGTAATGCGATTTGCCAGAACATCAACTAGACTGTTACAGTCCTCTTCACCGCTATGTTCAGCTTTAGTAAAAAGCATTCGATTAAGCAATAAGTTACCATGCATCAGAGGCACCACCTCAGGCATGTCTGTCAGCACTACTTGAGCTGGGTTGAAGGCGCATAGCGACAGGCCTACCCGTCAAAATAGAGACAGCGACAGCGACAGCGACAGCGACAGCGACAGCGACAGCGACAGCGACAGCAGCAAAACCCAACCACGTTACCATAGCAGACGCAGCAGTGATAGAGCAAATAACAGAACAGAGACAGAAGTCAAAGTACATAAACAACGGTAGTTCACAAAAATTAACTCATGTGATTTAGAGCGCATAAGGGAAATGGTCACAAGAGGCTTGGCACAGGTACAGAATAGAAAATCAAGTATGCAATCGCTGTTATTAACAGCGTAGATGCGAATGAATTGCACAAACAACGATAACACTTATATCAAACAGTTGCAGCAGCAGCAGTAGCAGCAGCTAGTGCTATTTACTGCGCCACTTACCCAGTAGTCCCGTACCACTCCCTAGTTCCAGCACCCTACAACCTTCCACAAGACTTCTGGCCCCCGGCTCGTGCGCCAAGTAGCTCAGCAACACGTACATTGAGTCCCAGACCTTGCCACCGATGCCCAGATAGCCGGGACTCTCCAGTGCATACATGGTGAGCGAGTTGCCGCTCAGAGCCTGTTGCTCTGCATCCTGCCTTAGTGCTGTGGCGTGGGCTCCTGCTGGTGCTGCAACTGCAACTGCGGTGCTCCCTCGAACTTCATATTCTGACTCTTTGCCATTTGAATTCTCTTCCGGTACTCTGGCGTTTGAGAGGGACTTCCTTCCCGTCATTGTATTAAAGTTAACTCGTACGGGCCGAATGCATGTGGCATGTATCGAGTCTGCGTACTTCATAGTCTCGTTGAGGTCGCGAAATACAGCCGGAAAAGCGGCGGACTCGTTCCAATAGGCTTCACTGGTGGGCTGTGTCCGGCAGGCTGGGGCAAACATAGCAGGCTGCTGGGGTGATTCTGACAAACAGATAGGTAGTGATAGCAGTGGTAGTACATTAATGCCACCTGGTAAAGGGCCGGACAACGAAAACTGCAATAATATGGGGAAATCGCGAAGCCTAGCGCCGATACGGCTCGACTCTCCAAGTGCTGCAGATCGGTGAATAGTGATTGTAGCATCGACCTTGCCACTTTCATCAACCACAAGCGCGCTGTTGCTGCTGCTGCACCCAAAAGAACGAGTGGTATTGCAGGGGAGCATCTCCACCTTAAATTGGGACGGGTGTGATTCAACTTCGTTGCCGAGCAAATTTATATGAACTATAACGCACTGCAGCGTTGGATTCCCACTAGCCCCACTTACAGGTTCCAAGTCTGCACTATCAGTTCGAGGTTTCAATATAAGCCTATCCCATAAGCCCAGCTCATTACTTATAGCTACCCGAACCTGGAAAGGGACATTGAAGCCAATATTATTGGGCATATCTTCCAGGAAAGCAAGTCTAAGGGCTTGATGCTTGGTAACCATCTTAAAAGGTCGCCCCTCCGATCGAGAGAGCTCGGCATCAACCTGCCCATATTTTTGCACTCGATCCCTGATAATCAAAGCAGTGGATGATAAAGATGGCGGGATGTGGTGCAGCAGAAGGGCCTCTTCAGCGTCTGCTAAAGCCTTCTTAAAGTTACCTATTTTTTCGTAGCAGCCAGCGCGACGTATAAGTGCTTTAGTGGTGAATACATCAGTGACACTAGAAGATATTATTACAGAGGTAAAGTCTTTGATTGCTGAGCTGAAATCATCTTGTTTCACACGGCATTGGCCACGATTTAGCAAAACTCTACTGTGCAATTCTTCATCATCCTCAGCAGGGTTCTGCACAAGCCAATGCAGAGCTTCGGTATATCCCGCCAGCGCTGCGTCGATATCACCGGCCCTATAACAATCGCTTGCAGCATCACATAGCGCTGACATTATCAATATATAATGTGGATACCTGGGATTCCAGGAATATCATTTTCCAATGCTAAAATGTCATTAAATTTATGCAGCTAGTCCAGTATTCCAGTATTTGCCTGGATTTCGACCCCTGCTGTAAACTGAACCCAGGAACTGTACGTACACTTATTTTACCCATTGCTATACACCAAAGTGATATGTTCTCAGTATAAGCTAAATCAATGATAAGTCCTAAATGAAAAACACTGTTTGGGTCTGGCGACCACAAAAATTACTGTGGGAACCAGAAAGGCAGCAGAGTAAAAAATAAATTCGAACAGAGACTGGGATTAGTTATCTCAATCCCAATTATTGCAGCAATAATTACAGTAGTCTACCGATAGATATAAATAAGGGAGCCTGGGAGTATAAGATTTCATAAACATCAGAACCACCCAATACTACGGAATATGTCCACAGCCTTGCCTCGCGTTAATTCGCAATTCGTAAGTCTGAAGCAGGAGTGATTTTAAATATTGCCCTCGTAATCACATAGCTTTGCTTATTCTCACCAATATCATATGATATTTTCCGACTTTATCTTTTTATGCTTTCATAGCAACCCATACTACTTAAGGGGCACGAGCGTTCCATTACGGCGGTGAAGTATAATCAAGATGGAGACTTGCTTTTCACCTCTGCGAAGGATCACAAGCCTACAGTGTGGTATGCTGATTCCGGAGAGCGCCTCGGAACTTACGGTAATTAAAATATTTATATCAAACACCAGTCGATGGTTACTTCATCTGTCCCCTTATTACCTTAAGAAGAATTTATAACCCACTCCTGGTCATTTTGGTATACGGTACAGGCCCTCATGGAGGAGCTGTATGGGACTTAGACCCTAGCTGGGATTCGAAGTACTTAGTCACGGCGTGTGCGGATGCTAATGCGAGGTTGTTCGAAACGACCAGTGGAAAGTATATCGCACGGATGCCCCATAACGGGTGAGTCTCGCATACGGTACAGTTGTCGTTTTTCGTGTCTTCGCCCGCAAGCTTCTTATTGTTCATGATGAACTGCCCCCGAACGATTTAAATATATGAACGATGCCTTTATTTTGGGGTATTTGCTGCTATGAACTGCCCTAGAATTATCATTATAACGATCCTCATATTCGATGATCTTGTTCCTCCTTCTATCCGCACATGACGCTGATACACTTAGTGTTGTTCGATCAATCAAGTGGGGCGACGGGACGCAGCTATTTGCTACTGCCGCTGATCCCTTTACATCAAGAGATCTAGGCACCGTCAACATATATGAGTTCCCTACCGAGGACATGCTTGTTCCCCAAGGTTAGTGATTTAAAAAGGGCACTCCCAGTCGGACTGTTTCGGATCGTGCCACACCTGCTGCATATATCTGTCGGCTAAACAAATGTATACTTTATTTTTAATTCTTGATGCTACTGACCGACTCTATCTTCTTTTACTGCTCTTAATGCCGCCTGTACAACCACTACCATGGCTCTCCGCACCAGTGTCCGCCAAAGAGTCGGACCCCGCACCTCTCCACACTGCCAAGGCCACCATATCAGTCGACGATAACGACAAGGCAACATGTCTGGGCTGGACGATTGCTGACCAACACATCATAGCAGGCTTTGATACAGGCAATATTGTCAAGTATGATGTGGAGACATGCAAGGAAGTAACCCGGCGAAAGTGCCACACTGACAGAGTTAATAGGATCAATTTCAACAGAGATAAGTCTATGTTGATAACAGCCTCGAAAGACTGCACCGCATTAGTTCTAGACCCCAACACCTTGGAGACGGTGAAGACATTCCAGACCGAGCGGCCTGTCAATGGCGCAGTGTTGTCCCCCACGCACCCGCACGTGTTGCTGGGGGGCGGACAGGATGCCCAGTCCGTGACGGTGACTGCGGCCTCGGCTGGCAAGTTTGAAACTCGGTTCTTCCACATAATTTATGGCGAGGAGTTTGGACGTGTGAAGGGTCACTTTGGCCCCATCAACGCCCTGGATGTGCACCCCTTCGGCAAGTCCTTCGCGAGCGGCTCCGAAGACGGCTTCATCAGACTGCATCAGTTCGACTCCAATTACTTGCACATGCCCGACTACATTCCCGCCGAGCTGAAGTAGATGCAGCTTCCTAGCTGTTTTCCTTTCCCCCACTTCCACCACATCTCCACCTATCTCAACTGTATTTGCTTTCTTTTGTCGTCGACGTAATTCTTGTATTGCTTACGGCTGTGGAGTAGCGTTTTTACGATAGTTCATCGGCGGAGATTGTTTAAGATATCAGCAAATCAACCCTCTGGCATAATACCACAACTGTAATTATTAGGGCGGTACTAATGACAATTTATATATTTGGAGCTTTGTTAAAGCTTACTCATAGAACCTGAGCTACCGGCGCTATCAAAATTTGACCACTGGTCTATGGCACAGACTGATGAAAAAGAGTGTTAGAATGAGCAGCATGCTTGGCGTATACAATAATTTTGTACCAAAGTAATCGTTAAAATAAAATACAAGCATATAAAATAAGGTTCCATTGTTGGTCACGAATCATGCCCTATGAGCGTTTGTAAGTCTGAAAATGAAATGTAAGGTGGATATTCAAAACAGGCAACCATCGTCACTAGACTATCCTGGTTGGTGTTAGCAATGGATACGCGTAGAGTCTCGACAATATTACTCTCCAATAAAAATTGTTGTTGCAAATTTCCTATTAAGCTGATCAAGTATGATATATCAACCGGCCATGCCGAATCTTTACCAGCATTTATTCCAGCGATATTATTCTGAGTGTGCAGCGCTTCGGTGGCTATGTTCATGAGTGATTCCATCTCAGCTGTCGCACGAACCATGTCTTCTGTTGCGACAAGCAATTCCTCGCTTAATTCGAGCGTCATGCGAGACGATTGAACCGCATCGCTTGTGTTATCCGCAATTTTCTGACTCGTTATGAAGGTCAAGCGATTGTTGGTGTTTGCTACTCGCTGAATAGCTTCAATCAACTGCTCGCGCTTTCTTAAAAACAAGCTTATTCTACCAGCAAAATCTTTGAAGGAAGAACTCATTCTACCGCTATGATTAAGAAGGGTAAGTGAGGTCGTGTAATATTGATTGAATATCGTAAGTTTACAAATAAATTTAGATTTATGATAAAGTTAGTAAATTTAGATTTATGATAAAAAATGCCAGCAGGGAATGAATGCAATGTCCACTGGGATTTGAAGTACAGCCGCCACCCGTTTCATCTTCAGTCAGGTACTACTGTACTGTACTGTACTGTACTGTACTGTACTTTACTGTACTGTAAGTTACAGTAAACTTACTGTAAAAGTTCAGTTCGTACACTGTATGTAATGTAATGTACATGCACTGTATGTAACTTCTTTACTAGTATTCTAGCAGATACTAGAAATAGACTTGTAAGAGTTCTTTACGAGTATCCTGCTGGTAAGGTAAGATATTCTGGAATCATTCCAATAAAAATTTATTCACACCCAGATAATTTAGACAATGGAAATCAATGTAGCTTAATTCAAAATTATTGCTATGTACGAGCAGTGCGGTATGGAGTGTCTGTGTCCGAAGTTCATTTTTTGCTTATTCCAGGTTATCCGCAAAGCTTGCATTGCATGGATTTTCATGCAAAGTATTAGTACCAGTATCGTGCTTGCCAGCCCATATCCAGCGCAATTTACGAGTATTATTAATATAACTGAAAAACACCAAACGGCTTTCCGCCATGCCTCGGTATTGGTTTTCGGTGCCGCAGGTTTTATTGGTTCGCAGTTGGTTCAGAAATTGCACTCCTATCAACCGCGGAACTTGGTTTGCTTGGACCGATTTGACTTGGATTCTTACCCGGTAATAAAGCGCTTCCGGGCAGATAAACTCTCCTTACATCATAATGTTGATGTAATTGAACACAAAGATTCCTTATGCGATGTTGATTCCTTGTGGGAAGCAATTAAAGGTAAACATTACTCGCATGTTCTGGTCCTGGAGGTTGGTGGTTTGGAACGGCACACCGGAGATGAGCACTTTTTAAGCAGCAACGTACACCACATCGATTGTGTTGAACGCATGCTTTCCATGCTTACGTACAAAGGAAAATACAAGCATCCAGACGGACTTATTCCTCGTTTTGTGTACACGCTACCTGATATAAGTAGGGTCGCCAGCCGTACTGTGGTGAAGGAGATATACAATCGTTACTTGCGATTGGGGGAGCGATATTTCGCCTCGAGTAGAAAGTCAGCGGTTGGAATCCAATTTCCATCTGTGTACGGACCATGGGACCAGCCAACAAGTCTCCCATATCTGTTTAGCGAACGAATTGTGCGTAGAAAGGAGATCGTATTGCGCGACGGTGGTCTTCGCGTACACGGCTTCTCTCACGTGGAGGACGTCGTAAGTGCTATCAAACAGGCCATGTCTCTGCCTTTCAATTCTTCAGGTGTAATCTCAGTTCAACCTGAAACCTTTATAAATGAGCTGACTCTGCTGCGGAAAATTGAACTCCGCCTGAATAAGACAGCTCTGATAATTATGCGGCCAATCGAACAGGATGGGAGCAAGAGTGAAGACCCCACTACCTCGCACGCAAGTAGAATCAGTAACGTTAGTAGTACCAGCCCCAGTCAAAGTAGCCGAAGCTTTGCAGAGGAGTGGATACATAGTAAGCATATCAGTCCATACAGCGCGGGGAGCTTATACGGTCTCCATGGATCCCTGCCGATACCAATTTTGAGCTCAGATTCCACGATACAGAAGTTCTTCGATGCAGCTGCTGCGGATGAAGGCAAGGCTTCAACTGATGCTGCTGCTGCTCGATTTTACGTAACAGGACTTTCATATGATGATTTAGTTCCCTCTCGAGCTCAGCTCAAGACAGTCGCCCCGCGGGTGGGGTTGGATTTAGGTTTACGAGACTTTATATCTTGGTACCGCAAGCATGAGAGTAGTTTGTTTCCCTGTGCTTCCGAATGCACCGTTGCAGGGCTGTGCTTCCGGTCTGTGTGGGACCAGATAGCCGCTCTTAGCCGCTCGCTCACTGCGGGATGCCTGAATGCATTCTACACGGTGGCGATCGACGATTCAATGGACGGACTCCACCCGGTGAATATTTACCAGGAAGACTATAGCTTGAAGTGCAACATTGCATTTGTTAATCGCAACAGTCCACTTGTCCGCAATGAAACACTGGCGCTCAATACGGGGAAGATGAATACAGAAGTTGGTAGCAGCACTAGCAGCAGTATTGTGAAAGGTACCATCGGCCGTAGTCGACAAGTTACCAAAGATACACACATTAAGTATGGTAACTGGACGATCATCATAGTGGACGACTTAGAGGGATTCCGGGATCCACGCAAACCAACACGGGTACCCAAGCTTTCTCCCAGCAAGTTTTTCCATAAGTCCGTGCAATTTGCTGTCTATCTCGATAGCAAGCTACGTCTGACATGCGATCCAAGGGATTTCATAGCTCGGATGTATCCGATGCACCCGGATAATAAGAATCGGTCCATAGCACTCCTCGCTGTTAGGATATCCGATCAGCATCCCGGTGGAATATTGAGGCACATGATGCATGTCTACAATCGTACATTCGATCGACCATCCATAACCTTCTATAACACTACCTTGCTCGCACAGCATGACACATACGGGGAATATGAAAAGCGGTTTAAAGTCAAGTTCGATAATTTATACGACGGTGCGTTTCTCGTCCACCGCGTGCGGTCTTCGGCCGCGAGAGATTTCCGCTGCCTGTGGTACACGGAATATCAGTCGTGGTCTGACAGGGACCAGGCGGCGGGTGCCTATGCCCTGACTCAACGGGCAGCCTTCATGGGAAGCAGTGCAGCACGACACCCGCGAGATTTCATCCCCATAGGGGTTGACAGCCTCCCAACTGAATCCAAGTACGACCCTGATCACTACTCCTCCCCGATGGGTATGGGCTACAGTAAGGAAGTGGGATTCGGGGAACAGCGGCCGTGGTTGACTCTGCACAAAGGCAGACCCAGGTTCGGGGATAGGTTCAGACCTAGAGGCAGTGTCGGTATGGTCGATAGTGGCGACGGCGGTCCTGAATTAACCCAGTACGTACATCTGTTGCCCCGCTTGCAATACCACTGGGAGTTTACTAAGCGTGATGTAATTGGCAGGCTGGAGCTATTCAATTGGAATAGGTAAGTTGATATTGCAATTAAAACGGAATAAACGCATGTAGAAATGAAATAAACTTACTTTCCTCTGCACGAACTTGTGTCTCACATTTCAAAAGTATTTCCATTAATCATGTTACAACTTCGTGTTTATGTATACTGCTGCACACACTCTGTTGAGTTGCTTCTTTCTCTCAGAGGGGACGATGCTGTTTACTACAACGCCAGCATATCACAAATCCGAAAGGACGAGCGACACGCGTTGAAGAATTTGCGGTTCAGAAACCGGATATTTTTCGCGTGTTTTTTATTCATATGCATTACAGGCCTTTCGGTCACGATTGGATTCATTATATGGGATGTGAGATGTCGGAAAATCAAACGCAAAAACGACGATTTAAAAGTTTAAAGTAGCGATTATTACAGTATATTGTAAATGCAACAGGGCAGGATAAGTAATCTAATTTTCTCCGCAGCCTACAGTATTAACTTGTATAAAATGTGATACTTCCCGGCTATCGATCATGCGCCAGGTTACGTAAATTTCCATATTTGTTGTATGCGAACTTTACTTACTTTACTCAGTGAGTAAAGTAAGTAGCAAATGTTACCCGGTCAATAGCCTTTATTTACAGAGTTTAGAACAAATACTTGGTGAACATTTGCTCTAAAGCTTCCACACGATGCCAGTTTATGCTCAAGGTATCAGCTACAAAACGATATCATAATATTCTTCGTATTCTACTCATCTCCATGTTTCTTACTTGCGAAGTACCTTTGGTACTTTGCCACTTTACAAATAAAGGAAATGTCATAGGATACTAATTAATCTATTACAATCATGCGCTGCTTTGTTCCCTCCTGCTGCTGCCAGAATTTCGAACAAAAAATCACCTTTTCCGTGGAGTCCAGGTTTTCCAGTTTTCGAACAGTCTGGCAATCGAACTAAAGTTAATATTCATAGATCATACGTACCATGGGTTCAAAAAGCAGCAAACCAGTGGCGCAATCTGCAAGAACGGTGTTAGCACGGAGAGCAGCTGCAGCGGGCGAGAGCCCCAGCAGCACAAATCACGGGGGAGCCGGCCGTCCATTGCCAGCTAGCATTGATCAGTTGCATGCACAGCCCCAACCATCAAAAGGCAGTAGATCTTCAGTCGATGAAAAAGGAGCATTTAAGTCGCCAGATCTCATTGAAAAAGGAAGTGCTGGCAAATATGGCTAAGCTACCACTTATCAAAGAAATCCACGTCTCTCACCAGGTGACATAGCACCAGGCACAACGCAAGCACTGCACATTTTTTCGTCAATAAGTAGTATTTTTCCTCTCTTTGCTCATTTAAAATTAAAATCTATAAGTTACAGACACCAAATCAAGATTCTCGGGCAGCTCCGAAGACTGCGAGCGTGTTGCGAATGGAAGAAGACATGCTGCTGGATTCCTTGGCTGTAGATGGCGGCCTTGTTGACGGGCATGTGAAGGGTAGACTTTCAGAAGAACGCTTAGTGAATCTTTACGAGCATCTCAGGTATCATTTAAAGTTTATTGGTGAATTATCATGACCTATAATCATTGTACTCGTTGATCCTCTGAAATGCCCATTGTTATTACGGTTCTACACATTGTTCCCTACTTCTAGTTGGGTAAATTTATTCGGTGCTGACACCGTTTTCTCCCACTATTTAATTTACAATTGCATTACCAATCGTAGATCGCTGCCCGATATAGATGACTCTAATAGCCTTAAAGCAACTGCGCAGGAATACTCTTTGTCAGTTGAAGTGATTCGAAGCCTTGTGAGTGCAGCTAAATTCCCTTTGATTGACGATCATAAGAACAAGCAGGAGTTACGCCTGGCGAAGTAGTGCTGATAATTCACTCAATGTATGGTAATCTGTCTACTTGTAACTCAATGGACCTCTGCATTTGTATTTAACATACGAACCTCGTGACTTTGTTGGCACGGCGCTGCCAATATCATCACTGATGGCACTGCATGCGGTCTTTGACTGGTAGCGTCATGATGCATAACGGGATGCCAAACTTCTATCACAACTACTGTAAGCAGTATCTGGGCCAGTAAAGGACAGCAGGCCGCCGGGAAAAGTAACGGTTACTGAAAGTAACTCAGGTTTACTTCTGCGTTCTATCCGATAGATACCGTACAGTACCACTACGATAGTAGGGATGGAACGGTCCACTACTCATGCTACCCGACATTTAATACTGCAGTGCGCTATAGAATGAATTGACAGCAGTGCACGAGTACCCGGTACAGGTGCCTTACTCATATACACTGTACCTTTTGGTAGTTTCCCTCCTTAAAGTCGGTCGAAATAGCGCGGCGAGTAAATTTACCCTTTGTGCTACAGGGAACTCTGTTCTGTATTTCGTTCTAACTTTACTATCCTATCAACCAAAACCGGATCATATTTCAAAGCGGGGAATTCCAGAATTGGAAGTTGTTGGAAAAACTATGATATCACACTATACCTGCTGCTGGGATTCTCGTTCGAACGAGTATAACGAGTATGTGCCATTGTGAGTAAATTTCCCCATCAGAGGAATACACCGGTGAAAAATATTTCTATGTATTGGTACTGATCACTGGAGAGAGTAATCCCGGTAATGGAGTCGGCCCCTCCTATTCCTTCGACGGTTCGAGTGGCCCAAGTCTGGTGCCACAACTGTAATACTATCGCTTTAGCAGAATTTCGTAATGATGAATATGAGTGCAATACATGTCATGGTAGTTTTGTTGAAGAGCTTGACCAAGGCGTGGAGCTTTTTAATCCAGCTGCACTTGTACCAGTTAGAGGGAGCTCGAATGCAGGGCAGGGTCGTTCTCAACCCACATCTCAAGATTATTCAACACTTGGTCGGGAACGCTCTCGCTCTGAAAACGATACAATACGAGCAGATGCAGATGCAGGTGCAGGTATTTCAGCGAATAGAGCTACTGCTGGGGTAAGTACTGGTAGTTCCAACCCTATTATGGACTACGTACAAACATTTCTAAGAGATGTTGTCGACCGCCCGACAGCTACAGATGGCTCCGAAGCGCAGAGTTTTGCGGCTAGTAGTGGAGAAGATAGTAGTAATGGCCCAGTTTCATCATCGAATTCTAACAATAATGGAAGAAATGCTTCATTGGATGGCACGAGTGAAACGGACACCGCAACACGAACTCAGCAGGAGCATGGGGGTGGTAATGGGTTGGAGGCCCTTGCTGGGCTGTTGGTGTTGCTCGGTGCAGATCCCTTACACGTCAGTGTAAATACGATGAATCCAATAATTTCAACGCAGACTACACCGCAGGGCAGTGTCAGCACCATCCAGATAATGGGTTCTCCCGCGATGAGGCTCGCGGCCGGACTCCCAGCAGCAGGCCCAGGTTTCGGAGTAGGAGGAGGAGGAAGGGCGGGAGACGGCACCGCGAGTCTGCTCAATATACTAAATCTATTACGTGGTGATGGCGGAGGTATGGAGGGTATGAGTGGTTTGGCCGGTTTGCTTCGAGGTGGAGGTATGGGAGGACTGGGGGGATTTAGCAGTGGTGACGCGCTTTCCCAACAACAATTCGAGCAGTTCCTGCACCACCTATTCATGAATGAGGGCTCCAGCAGTGGACCAGCACCTGCATCCCAGGGAGTTATTGAGGGTCTTCCACGAAGAAACATAACTGCGGAGATGAGCGAAACTGATCGAACTGCTCTGGGCGAATGTCCGATTGCACAAGAACCGTACGAAGTTGGAGATGTGATGGTGGCGCTGCCCTGTGGACACAACTTCAAGGAGGAATCTATTGTCCATTGGCTACAGATGCACAATGCTTGTCCAGTCTGTAGAGTGTCGATTAATAGCGCGAGCAGTGAAGCTGAGGAAAATGTAAATGCGGGTGTCGTTGATGGCGGAGGTACTCAGTCTGACAGCAGCTAACTTCGTTTACAAGTATTCTTAAAGGGTAATATCAAGTGCCCCCCCCCCCCCCCCCACTCCCCCCAAAACACACACACACTCACTCACACCCCCACCCAACCCCTAAATACATGGATTCATCTGTCGCACCTTAATTAACTCACAATTATTAATGTTCACGAAAGTACTACATCTCAATAGCATTACTGGCACAGGTATCGTGATATTTCAGAATCAGGTACTGTTCAACCCTTACACGTGATGTTACCTGCAGCGTGCGCATATTATTATATATATTTGAAGATGAAAATAGATCGTAGCTGAGTGCACTGCTCTTTGAAGTATCACTGCTTCCCGTACGCAGTATTTAAATCAAAACAAAATTCCATTAGTCAATTTATTGACTCGACCATAACTCTCCTTTAAAAGTAGTGTGAGTGTATATAAAGTTACATATTGCAATCGCCTAAGTGCACGCACACACTGATGACAAGGCCAAGCTCCAAAGCTGCTCCCAACATCTCGCTCGGTACTCTACCACTGGCCCAGTCACCCACCTACCCTACCCTTAACCCACCACAAAACCCTATGCGCTCAATGGCAAATTTGGCAAGTTAAAGAATGGAAAGAATTATAACCTTTTCAAGCTCGTTCGTGTCCAACTGTAACAAACTCATCGGGTCCGACGGTGTTTTTGCCTCTGCTGCTCCGCCTGATCCGTAGTGAGCGGCAGCCAGTAAATTGAAGGCGCGGCCTTCGTCTTGCGGAACAAACTATCAAGGCTCAGATCCTCGTCTGTACCTGCTGCTGTTGGTGCTCTTGCTGCACATGTTGTTTGGGAGGAGGAAGAGGAGGAGGAGAATGAGTTGCCGCCAGAAAAGACGGCTGACAGACCAGCAGCATCCACACCACGCATACCAGAGCCCGAAAGCGGAACACCGGCCCCACCTGCATCAATGAAACTGGGAGATGCTTCTACTTGCTGCTGCTCGGATGACAATCGGTACTTCTGGGTTGAAAATCCGGTCCCATCAGGACGCAGTGTGACCCTCAACCCCGTCCC
>CAXIWF010000942.1:0-21454 GCA_964036045.1 Eutreptiella sp. 'Long Island Sound 2002'
AGTCAACGTTTTGCGCGAATCGAAAAAGCAAAACAAACAAACAATGTTTTGGCTTGCCTACCCATCCCGCACAAACGTTGCGGACTCTGAACTTGCGACCATTTTGGATCGCCGGATAGATCTTATCCCCTCCCTGCCGTACCTAAATTTGTCCGTTGTATGCCCCGTCATCCACCTCGCCCAACGCGCTGCGGTCACTCGACTGATTGAGGATCTCCCCACTCCAAACGACAACCCATTGATCATTTTTCAATTGACTTCAAAACCTCTGGCTAAGGACCACGTTCCCAAGGTGGTAGAATATTACCCCCGAGCACAAGAACCTGCCGTTTCCGTCGATGGGCACACCCGGCCGCTTTTCACACCCACCTCGACCAACTTCCAAATCCGCTTGGATGTGCCCCAAGACATTGTGCGGGACATTGATGGTACGGAGACCCGTTGGCACATCAGCGGTACACTACCCTTGATGTTGCTTATCAACGGTTTATCACCGGACGACGGTTCCACCGTCTTGCGCAACATTACAGTACCGCGCATTACCAAAAACCACTGGCCGGTGACCGTTAGTTCGGCTCACGATGGGTACAAAGTTTTTGATTTCCATGTCCCTATGGATATCATGGCTAGGTTCTACGAGGAGGAAGAGGCCTTAGCAGATATGGGGGTTTCTTTTGCCCTACTACACTCCTCCATCAAGACTTGTAGTATCATAGTTACCCACCAGCCACCATTCAAACCCGGTGCGCAGCGGAAGAAAAAAATGCCTGCCAATGAAATCCGCGATGCCATGACATGAATCCTCATTTGAGGAAGAAATTCGAGTTCATCACCTTTTTAAACAAATACGATGTTTTTTGCATGGTGAAGGACAAAATACTCCTGCAACCAGCGATCCAAGAGATCGAAAACCTTGGTGATCTCCTGGTCATCTCTGCGACTACCCACCAACGCCTACGTGCTAAGGATGTGGTACGCACGGTGCAGCCCCCTCATGTCTTGGTGCGCTTTTCACCCTCCTTCAGTGTTGCCGATGTGCTGCATGCAGTGTCCGTGTTTGGGCCAGTCACCTCGCACCAGCTGTTCCAGCAAGCTGGTTTGCTTTTGGTAAGTTTCCAGGCACCGCAGTCCGCGACTGCAGCCTACGGCTCCACACTGCCAGGACCAGTTTTCCTCACATCAGGGTCCCTTGCCACCGACACAGCACTCTCACTTGAGGAAAGGTTGCAGCGTCTTGACCTAAGTAGCTTGCCCACGGCAGCACTGAATGAGTCCAATCTTGCGGCGGTACCTAATGCTCTGCCCTCCTGCTCCCTTCCGGACATTAATGTGGGCCTCCCTCCCCCATCAGGTGCACTACCTGTCTCACCCCCCCTGTCGGTTTCCCCTCCAGCCGCAGAACAGGAGGAGGACGACCGTATGACTGGTCAGAGCAAGAGAACCATCGACGATGTTAGTGCCATGCCGCCAGCTGAGGACGATGCCTCCCCTCGTACTTTTCCCCCTCACTGAAACGCAAAACTCCCCTGAGGTGAACGCTGCCCTTGCTTGCTTCACCCCCACTGCCCTCCAACGTCTTCCTGTCCCTCTGCAGACACTCGTACATGATGCCAGGTGGACTGCATCCTCCTATGCAGAGCTGGGGTCGATCCTCAAACAATGGTATGCAGGTTCCCAAATGTGTTTTTATTGGTGCCACCTCGCTGCAGTGGTCATCAGCGCCCACCACAATCTCCGAGTAGCACAACAGGTCATCTGCTCCGTCGCAGTTTCCGCGTTGTCGGCCCTTGCTATGTGCACTATCCTCGGTGTCACACCTCGCGCATGCCACGGAAAACGCCCGCCGGTGCGTCACACAGTGCTGCCCCCACATACCCAGCCCCACCCCACTGCCCCCAACCCCACCGCTGCACTTCGTCTGCAGTTGCCACCAGATGGAGCTATAGGAAATAACCGGGAGCCAACTCACCTGCAAGGTTGTAATTTGGCTTGTCCCACGGTGACCTCCTTGGCTGTGCTAGGCATCTTGCGCATGCTCGCCACCGTCGTTTATCTTTTGTCCCGCTTGACCACCCTCACACTGGTGTGTGCCACTATAAAACACTGCTCGCCCACAGGGCCTGCCCGGCCGGTCGACTCGACGCGCCACATCCGGGACGACTCAGTCAACCCTGGTTCTGATGCACCCACAAGTATGAGCCCACCCCCAACCACCACACACCTCACGCGCACGCTTACACACCCCACACTCACATTTTGCGCCCTCAATGTCGGCGGTGTCGAAATCACACCGAACCGCCTATGTCATTTACTGGCCGGTTTTCACCCCCTCCCCCACACATTATCCTTGCAGGAATTCCGGCCCAGTGCCTCGTCCTCCCTGCGGGACCACGAGAGAGTGGCTATGTACTGGGGATATCACCTGCTACACAGCTCTCCCTCCAGAAAGGCCGGAGTAGCCTTGCTTGTACATACTTCCATCGCACCACACAGGCCCACTATGAAGACCATCATTGACGGGAGGCTCGTCACCACCTCCCTGCAACTACACAACGACCCGTCGATGCCCCCTGTCACTGTAGCGTCCTTTTGCGGTCCCCACACGTCTAGGGAGCGGTCATCCTGTGAGAAACATCTAGATCGCCTTGCCCGCGAGTGCGCTATTATCTTAGGTGATTACAATGCTGTGACACATACCGGCCATACCACAGCCCTCCGTGCACCCCTGTGGCCGTGGCTGATTGCCAAAGAACGGGCCGGCTCGCTCTCTGACCTCTTGATCCCACACCAGACGTGCACCCCATACACCAGGGTGCGTCGCTATGCGGGCACGCGCAGCTACCTTGACCGCGCATACGGCACGAGGCTGTTCGGTGCACTCTTTCAGACCTCTGGTGCCCAGGTAGTAGACTTTTTCTCGGTCAAAGGCATTCAGGACCACAACCCCATACTAATCCACACTATACCCTGGGCGCAGCCCCATATCCCTGAGGCGCGCTGCGCCCAGTGGAACCGTAGGGATGTATCGCGGTTCCGCCGTGACATATCTGCAGCCACAGCTGCATTGCCTCTCCCCACCGTTGCCAGTGATACTGCACACACATACCAACAACTGTGCTCACACATGCTCACTGCCATGCGCCGGGTTAACTCGCAGAGGCCACCTTCCCCGCCAGCCTCTGACGATGTCAGTGATTGGTCATCTGTAGTACGCCAACTGGCCAAACAAGCCAAGCGAAGGTCCAAGACCTTCTACCGCCGCATCAAGCATACCCTCCTCACCCCCCCCGCCCAGTCTACACTCCCCACCCCCACCAGGAAAATACAACGCATATTGCAACGGAACACGCCGTGGTCCTCTCACGCTTTAGACCTCGTACCCCAAAGAGCACGACTGTGCGACCCCCCCCCCCCACCTTCAGTGAACTGCGTGCCCTTGCCCGTGCGTCTAGGAAAAAATCTCCCCCACCGGACGGAGTCCCGCCGTACCTACTGCACATTCTCCCCGACCCCGTCTTCCAGTTAGTTCACAGCTGTATCTCCCTTTCTTACTCTGAAGGCTTTTTACCACAGCCCTGGCTGGTCTCAGAGACATTTTGTTTGTTTAAAGGAAAGGGCCAGTGGCAAGACCCTGATCGGTGGAGACCAATTGCCATGAGCAATTCTATCTACCGCCTTTTTATGCGCTGGGTTTACTCCAAGCTCCACCCCTTAGTGTCCCCCCACCTGCACCCCAACCAATTCGGCGGCAGACAGGGCACGTCCACAGCACATGCCACACAAATTTTTCTGGATGCCATCGACTCCATACGGGACAAGGAAGCCCTACTCGCCTTCGACGTCTATCACACTTTTGACAGTCCACCCAAAGCTCTTATCCTAGGTGTACTCGACCGAATGGGGACCCCCTCCAAATTACTGCAAAAAATCTCCCTGGTAATGGAGCAAGGGTCCACATTCTTACGAGGAGCGGAGGAGACAGTGTTTAGGACGACACATGGCGTCAAGCAGGGCTGCCCCCTTTCCTGTTTTTTGTTTGTCGTTGTTTTTGAAATCCCCCTGCGAGTGTTAGACCAACACGGCATCCCTTTATCGGCTTATGTCGACGACATATGCTCCCCCGCGCCGTATGGCCAGAGCCAGCACGTTGCCGAGGTCGTACAGACCGCCCTCAGTCTGATTGCTTGCCAGGTGAACGTCACCAAAAGCGAATCTCTTCACATGCAACCCCTGCCCCCTGTCCTGCCCACCCTCCCCAAGTATCTGCACCCACCCTCCCCCGTTCAGGCTGCCAGTCCGTCGCCATGGTACACCGTCTCTGCGCCGTACCCGCCAGAGTGGAGTGTACAGGTACTGCACACCTTTGCACGTGCCCCCTACCTCATGCATTTGGGCCACCCTCTCTCCCCCTGCCTCTGCCCTGACGCCTGCGTTGAGGTTGTGCTGCAAGAGCTGAAAGCCCAGTTAAATGAGCTGCACTCCCAACCCATTTAAGTGATTGACCGGGTCCTCTTAGTCAACACTATGGTGTTACCGAGGCTCCTCTATCGCACAGAGTGCATCCCACTCCGCGCCTCGCAGCTAATGTCCATCACTTCCCTGTTGGAAAAGTTTATCTTCGGCGTCATGGGTCTTCCGTCCCTCGTCGCCAAGAAAACACTCTACACGCATCGTAGTCGTGGCCTTGGCCTCGGATACTTTCCAATCCTGCACCCCACTAGGGTACTGGACTCGCTGCACTGCAATCAGCGACTACATACACTCTCCACGTCCCCCCACACCACTGTCTCCCCATACCATGCCTTCATCACCGCTGTCTCCCTTCTCAACCCTGACCCCGACCCTCGCCAGCCACCCGTACACACTACGTGGGCAGCTCAACAACTACAGCGCGACGCCGTCGAGGTGGCCCACGTAGCCGGGCTTACAGTGTACCTTTTACCCCCGCAATGCCAGCCGCCAGCCACCTACACGGACGGCAGCAAGATGGGTCAACCGCCCTCATCTGGGGCGTCCGCTGTGCTGAAAGATGGCCGCATTGCCGTGTGCAGAGTGCCTGGTGACCCAAATTCCTATAAAGCGGAGTTAGTAGGAATGCTCCTGGGCTCCCATTTTTCGCAAGTAGGGAACACCATCCGACTGGATTGCCAGGGCGCCATTGCATCTGCGCAGAGCGCGCGCCGGCCAGTCAGGCAGGCATTTTGGGTGCAGGAAGTGCGCACTTCCATCCTGGCTAAATGCCAAGGTCTGGAGTGGGTTGAAGGGCACACTGGGGAAGTCCACAATGAAATGTCGGACAAGTATGCCAAAGTCGGTACGGCCCTCCCCCTGCCCCCCCCACAGACAAGGGTGACCCCCTGGGATGTGGTCCGACACGGTGAACGCATGGCGCCCCCCCATAAAGTGTGGACCCATGGTCTGTTCCCCACACACGCCCACGAAGGCTTCCACCCCTTGTCCTGGCGGCCCCTGCGTTTCCGGAGGCTGGCATGGCACAAGTGGCTCTTTGGCCTGCAGTCCCGCCTGGGGTACGCGCACTATGCCACCTTCTGGACCGACGCACCCGTCAAGCACCCTTGCCTCCACTGCCACCGCTTCCACAACCAGAGCCTACACGGCACACTGGCCTTCTGCACACAGACCCACCCACTGGTTGCTGCTTGGCTCTCCTCTTGGACGGTAAGATCAGAGGTCCTGACGTGGCGCCGGTCCGCCCAGCGCAAGGACCTTCGCATCGTTGGCAGACTGGCCATCCCTCAGTCCCTGTACCGCTTCCTTAAGACCAGACTTGGGGGGCTGCGCGAGGCGCGGAAGACCGTCAGGCACTTCCAGCAGCATGTGCTGGATAATGTCACCGCGGTTCTGGCCAATTCGGTCCCCACCAAGCCCCAGGCACGGCCCAATCCCTTCAGCCCCGCTGATTGGTCCCAGCCCCTGAGCCTATGCTGACCCCCTCTCGCCCTCTGCATGCGTGTGTGCTCAAACCGCACGGTGTCACTACCCTGTAATGGGCTTCCTTGCCCCCCTGCCCCCCTTCCCCCCTCTCTTCACAGGCAACCACCTGAAGCTGCATTGGCTGCCCTCTCTTAAACTAAGTGGTGCTCATGCCGCCGGGGCGCTGTACTTTACTCAGTTTCCGCCGCGACTGTACATGCTTTGTCATCACAGTGATGCTCACGCTGCCTTCGTTCTGCACGCCGCCGATGGATGACACATGACAGATGTACCCCCTGGTTGCGCTTTTGAATGGACCTAGCCTGTGGCTGTGACTCCCCCGTGTCTGACGCTGGGGCCTGCCGGACCCCTGTGGCGGTGGCGCACACCCAGCCCCCCCCCCTCCCCCCAGCCCAATAGTGTCACAGCTACCCACGTTAAATCAGTTTTCTGCACTGTCCCCACCCGCAGCCCCATACAGTCCACGCGACATACGCCATCAGCGCTGCCCCCCCCCCCCCCAGCATACCTTGCCCAGACAGTGCGTGTCTTTTGCACTGTCCTCTCTCCCAGGGCTTCTCCTCAGGCTGTAGCCCACATGCCTGGCACCCCCGCATGATTCTTGGTCCCCCGGGGCCCTGAGAAGGGGCGTTTGCTCGCATGTCGCCATCCATGTATTCTTTTACGTAAAAATCTGCTTGTGCGCATTTTCCTCGTCCCTGTCCGCGTCCCACATGCCTGACCCTGACCCAATGGGATGGGGTCACTTCTGTATGATGGGCTCACCCTTCCTGAGTTTGGACGTGGACTCTTGGACTTTGGCCTTGTGTTTATAAAAAAAAAAAGAAAAAAAGGATCGGGGAGGGGCACTGGAAGACCGCAACCACTGGGTGGTGGTCAGAGATGGTGTAGTCCGTGAGGACCGACACATCCAGGAGGGGAAAGTGCGACACCAGGCGAGGGGACGCAAGGATGTAGTCTAGTCTTGCTTCGCTGTCCCAGCGGTCGCTTGTGTAGCGGGTATACAGTCTGAGGGAGGGGTGCTCTGACCTGAAAGTGTCCACCAACCTAGATGGGAGGTATTCCACTTCCCCCGTGAGCCAGTGCCACTCATGCAGATCGACCAAGCTGTGCTGGTCAAGTGCGGGATCCAGAACGCAGTTAAAATCACCCCCCAGGATGTGATTAGGATGATCGTTGAAATAAGAAGCAAGAACTCGCTGTATGGTGTCACGGTACGGAGCTGTGGCCCCGGTGCGCACCGGGGGGGAGTAAACTGAGAAGACGTGCAGGGGAGTTGCTTCAGGAAGGGATTTTTTGGCACCACAGATAAGGCTGTCGCTGTCTCTGGGCGGGACACAGCTGGTATATCTCGCGATGCGCAGGCCTGCAATGACCGAGACCCCGTGTTTGTGGCCGCAGACATTCGAGAAGACTTTAGCGCGGTCATTGCCGAAGGCGTACCGCTGTGGGAGGAGAGGGGGAGAGTTTAGCTCCTGAAGGAGTATAATGTCATATCCCTCGTTTAGGAAATGCAAAATTGACGCGGGCGTGTTCTGGCTCATGGCCGTGTTGAAGGGCACGACACTTGTAGCTGCAGTTCTTCCCCTTGCTGCAGTAAGGTCCAGGACATGTTGCTTGTCGCTGGCGAACAACTCCACAGTCAGGTCTTCTCTAGAGTAACCCAACTTTTTCAGCCCTTGGTCTAGGACTTCCCCCGATAGTTAATAGTCCTCAGTTTTGGAGGCCGCCATCATGTTCGAGGGCTCCTCCTTCGATACCCTCAGGTAGCTCGAGGTGTGCTCAGACTGCTCCAGTGGCACGGACTCTCTGCCCTCGCCGTGGTCCACGTAGAGGAGGTAGGGCGCTTGCAGCGGAAGGGATTGTATCTGGGAGTGCTGCACGAGGAAGTCAGTCCCCAATACAAAGTTGAAGGCTTCAGTGTCCATCACATAGAACCGATGGGCGATCGTTCGGGAGCCCATAGGTACCTGCACTTCACAGTTCCCGCAGCTGTGCACCACCTGCCCATCCCCCATTCGTATAGCCGCGGTGGTCATGGTGTTCTTCAGGCTTCCACAAGGTAAAGTTTTCTTGGCCACTATAGATATGGTGGCCCCAGTGTCCAATAACCCCAGGTATTCACGTCCCCCTAGTCGGATACGTACCCAGAACACCAAGTCCAGGGCCCCACCGGAGCGTCCCTGTCAGAACTCCGCGGGACAGGTCACCTCGAACCCCTTGTTCCGCAATTTGCGGGCCATCCTCATGAAACGGCTTCTCTTCTTAGCGTTGCCGTCATCACCGCCTTCATGCTCACGCTTAGCTCCTTGTTCTCGCTGGGCCTGTGTTTGTGAGCGTGTGGTCGGACCAGAGAGCCCCCCAGAGGGCTCGGAGTTCCCCGCTGGATTAGGGTTCGGGTTGCCTCCGTTCTTGTCGGGGTTCTTGTTGTCCTTGTCTGGCTGGCGGTTAGCGCCTCCTCCTCGTCCACCTTGACTCTTGTCTTGCCCTTGTCCACGTCCTTTCGACTTGCCCTTGCCGGAGTCGTTGCCTTTGCCTTTGCCTCCACCCTTGCCAGAGCCTTTGCCCGGGTCCTCACCCTTCAGCTTAGCCGACAGGCGCTGCTTGTGGTAGCACTCATCCTCATAGTGCTTCCTCTTCCCAGAGAAGGCACAGGTGATAGTACACGTGTAGTGATCCGGCATCTTCGCCTTGGCGCCGGTGTTGGTCTCCTGCTTCTTCCCTTGGACTACGAAGCATTCTTGCTGCTCGCGGTCTGGGGCGTGCTGCAGGTGGCCCTGCTCATCTCTGGCATCACACCAGAAGACCTCCTTGATAATTTCCATAATACGGGCGTGTTTGGGTGTAGTCCCTTGTCCAGGTCTGGATCCTTGGTACCCTTTGCCTTGGCTTCCAGAGCCTCCCCCTCCAGGACGGTAGTTGTTCAGGTGCTGGTCGCTTTCTTTCTCCAGCGCCAGCTCCAGGAGTAGTACACATAAATCCTAGTAATGTAGGGCTCTTGCCTTGCGCTCTGCCGTTGAACGGCACTCATCCCACGGCTTTTGGGGGAGCTTAGCCACCAACCAGAAAAGCAGGTCGTCGCTGCTGTAGGAACCGGGCGTCAATCGTCCAGCCCAGTGATCCAGGTCAGCCAATAGCTCAGAGACCCTGCCAGGTTCGGGGTTGTTGGGCAGCACGGCCAGGTTCTGGATCTCGGCCCTGATGGAGAGGTCGGTTTCATAGGTCGGGTACTGCCTCTCCAAGGCAACCAACACATCGGCAAAGGTGGCGGACTTAGTCACGACATGCTTGACCTGCTTCTCGAGGTACTTGCTCTTGCAACACTGCAGGAGCAGATCGCACTTGACCCGTCCACTAGCGTGGGTTTGGCCGGTTAATCGAAGGAACCGGCCAAAATTCTCAGCGAACTTGCTGAGGTCCTTGCCTGTGAAGTCAGGCAAGTTCACAACGATCTTGGAGGTGGCAATGGCCTTAGCCTCCTGAGACCTGCGTCCCTCAGGGCGCCTGTCTTCCTCTTCTTCTTTTTCTTCTGCCCACTTGGGTTCTCAGGGTCCTCAGGGTCGTCGTCCTCGGAGGGCGAAGCAGAAGTAATCGACGGCGGCTCATCATCGGAGGGGTCTCCGCCTAGATCACTAGAGCCATAGGGCTCCACGTCAACCATTGCCCTCACGGCTGTCAGCGCCAGCCGGTCCAGCCCGGCTCTCGTAGAATTCCCCACGTGGCTGTAGGGTGGCTGGGCCGTTCTCGGTACGAAAGGGCTTCTCGGTATCGCTGCAGGGGTCAGCATCGGTCGGCTCCTCAGGCTCCCCAGGGTTTTGTCAACCCTACCACCAGGTGGTTAGCCTGTACTCGATGGGGTGAAGCTCCCACCATGGTAGGTGACGCTTGGGGCGGAATCAGGGGCTCTAGTTTAGCCCGAATCTCTTGAGTGAGATCGCCCACAAGTTCAGAGGTGGCTCCTTGGAGAGCCTCTTTCCTCTCTGATCGCGTCAGGGACCTGTTGGAGGATCTCCCTGATCCTCTACTCCTGCTCCCGCATGACTCAGGTCCTCTCCTCAGCCCACTCAGGGTTGCATACCCAGGAACTTCCACATAGGCTCCCGTAGCGGGTAGAGGATGGTGATAGTCAGCCGCATACCATCGCGGCGCAGAACTGGAGGCCACCGGCTCACTGGTAGTAGTTGCCTCTGGAAACGCAGTGGTATGTGGGTTCACACCATAGGCAGGGTAGGTAGGCATACCAGTAAAGCCTGTGCCCTCAGCCATAGGCGGGTTGGTTATGGGAGTGGATGTTGTAGCGGCTAGGTCTGGAGTTGGGAGTGTGGTGGTTGTAGGAGAGGGTGATGCGTGGAGGTCAGAAGCGCTTGGTGCGCCTTCGAAGGTCGACTCACTCGTCGGGTCGCGCCAATGGTCTACTCCTTCGTCTGCCATGCTTTCTCCAGCATCCTTCTCTCTCTCTCTCTTTCTCTTCACAGGATTGGTGTCCACCTCCCCGACTGAGAGGGCCCGGAAGGCCGACTGAAGTCCTTCCAGCGAATCATCCGCCACGTCCACTGGTCCATGTAAGGGCACCGAAGGTACAGCGCTAGGTCCAGGTCCAGGTTCACCAGGTGCTGGCATTGCTGGTGCCTCAGGCGCCGTCCTCACGTCGGTGTCCTCATTCTTTGTGTCCATATTCGCCCTTCCTGCTAATATATGACAGATCTCGGCGCACTGGATGTACGGCACGGGGTTGCTGCCGGCATGCAGAGACTGTCTGCCTCTTGCTACCAGAACGTTTTATAGTGCTTTCAACACTGTATGTTTGCTGTGCCTCCCCTGCTGCTTGCAGCTGGTGTAGGGTTCCTGCTGCTTGTTTTTGATGAGGAAAATGTTTTATTGTTGAAATACAACCAATTCAGGATAACCCAAGCCAGAGATAAGCAAGTAGAAGAAGATCAGGATCAAAGCATGAAGGGCTGCAGTCACAAAGAGTTAGATAAAGACAACTATCAACAATAGACCACAGCAATGAGCATACATAGCAACTCAGGATGAAATATTTTACATGTTTGAGAAAAACTGATTGGAAAACTGCCCCAAGGGTTCACTCTCATCCACAGTGCCATCTTGACATGTGCACTCTTTGTTTTTGGGTCCCATAGGTGCTGAGGTGGCATGGCTTGTGGCGCTGAGGTCACTCCCATGTCACATGGGATATTCCTACTTAGCTAGGCTGACTGGGTATTGAACCCAGGACCTCTCAAAAAGAGGTGTCCCAGCCCCCTAGGGTGCATACCACTAGGATAGCTAAGAATTCATGAGAAAGCATAGATAAATTCATAGGCTCTGCCCTCAGTATATCAGTGCCTCAGCAACCCAGGAAAAGATGTTTTAGTGCCTATAGCTTGGGGATAAAGGGGTCCACACCACATCCTGATTTACTGTTTGGTTCCATAGGTCAAAATGTGCTATCACCCTTTTTGGTTGGGCCAATACTAAGATAAAAATGCATGAGTGCTTAGAGCACCTCTTAGACAACTAAAGTATACCCTAAAGCATTGGAAAAGCACTTTTTCTTACTGGTGGGGGGGGGGCTCTTTCAATCCGGCAGGGGGCAGGTGCTGCAAGAAATACGCTGCATCAAAAGGGCTGATGCCACAGGATTTGAAACCACTCAGTATGTTTTGGGGTGTCACTGCTTCCACAACGGCTTTTGTCCACAACTCAACAAATGATGCAAAGTTGGCTGCCTTGCCTTTGCACTCCCTTTGTCGCTTCCTCTCCAAACGCGTGAAAGCTCTTTTCATGCGCCACGCATTCTGATAACTTACATAAATTGGTAGCCAAATTTTCAAATAACACTTCTGTCAAAAATTTTCAAATTTCATGCACTATTAACAGACCTTTTGTTCAATGAAGCATGGCTCAAGAATTGGTCTCACGCGGTAGTCCACGATGTGCGCGGTGCGGGAGTTCAGCGCTCATTCTTCTGCAGCATCTAGATTTTTCAAAATCTGGATCTACAGTTCTAGACTTTCATGTTTCAACTACTATTCTACCAATTGTTTGATTTCAGCATTGATCGCATCCATCTGCCACATTTGTACACTATCTGCCTAGTTATTGGTCCGTTTACCTTACAATTAGCTCATTTCACTTTGCATACCATTCTACAAAAGGGACTACATGACCACACCATAATGATTTTAACTGTATGAATTGAGACCAAATCAGCACAAGCATCAATAACGAGGAGAGGAGTTTCAGATGCACATGAGTTGTTAAAAAAAGCTGAACATTCACAAAATGGACACCAATCTCTTTGAAAAGCAATTTTGCAAAAAAAAGAAAAACAAAAAACTCCCCATGCAGCAATTGACAGTGTTGGCCGCTTTGTCTTTTTGATCTGGCTTTTAAGGAACCGATGTGAACAAGCAACCTCGACAAACAACAGCACCATAACTTTGATATCAGAATGGTGGACTATAGTACCACCATTTGAATGTGTTTTGTCCCCTCACCCTTCAGGTACAACAACAAGATGTCACAAAAAACAACATGTGAAAGTCGAAGGTCTCTCTGGGGAGCGTGCTTTTGCACTCCAAAGTGCAACAACTTCTTCTGGTGCTTGTTTTTTTTACAAACAAATGCTGTCACAAAAATGGTAGACCATCTACAATTATTCTCTCATTCAACTATGCCATAGAAACGAATGTCGAAAATCGCGGCACTCCAAGGTTAAAGAGTTAAAAGTCACAGACCTTTATTTCAGTTTGAGAAGCAAAAAACATCAAACTTATGTTAAAAAAAGGGTGTACACGGGCTTGCAGGAAATTGTACAAGATGATAGACATGTAATGATATGATGATAATGCTGTGTTATGGTCGCCGCTACTGGTGTGGTGTTGGTGGTAGATTTTTTTTGTTGTTGCTATTTGTTCGTTAATGTAGGAGTAGTAGTAGTAGTAGTAGGAGTAGTAGTAGTAGTAGTAGTAATAGTAGTACTAGTACTAGTAGTAGCAGTAGCACTAATAGTAGTAGTAGTAGTAGTAGTAGTAGTAGTAGTAGTAGTAGTAGTAGTAGTAGTAGTAGTAGTAGTAGTAGTAGTAGTAGTAGTAGTAGTAGTAGTAGTGATTTGATTTGATTTGATTTGACTGTATCGTTTTGTACCGGATCCGTACCGGTCCCCGCGCAGTTATCCTCTTCTATCAACCACCTACCTACAAACCTTCTTTCCACTTTGTTGCACCTGTCGACACTTCTAGTCACTTCAAATCAAATCCAGACCCGGGCCGCACCCCGGCACGCACTTCCTGACAGAGAGATACAGATCAAGTCTGGTTTATCCGGTTTTTTGATCTACTAATTTGAGCTCCTTGGGCTCCCTTGCATTGGACTGCAACCACTCCGTTGGATAATGTCTCACCTGCCCGGGACTGCCCCAAGACACCTTTCATTGGACTTTGAGAACCCTCACCATTGCTTCTCTACCCATGCAATTAAGGATATATTATCTATACTATCTAGTCAGGACACGTTGGCAACACACTGACCAACAACCAACCCTCACAATGAAAACGATTCGAACTTTGATTGATGAATGCTTGAGGTGCGAGGCACGGACTGCCACACAACTTTGGATCGAATTGTGCAACATTATTGGCCCACACGCTGCCGGAGAAGACAGCGCCACATTGCATATTTCATGGAGTAGCACCTGTGGACATAGTTTGCCCCTATGCGGAAGGAGAACCTGAGACTGATGAAGAATGATACCTGTGGACTGGGCTACAACGTTTGGTCCCCCCAGTGGGACGCCGTTGAACTTCCTCATCAGAGGGACAATGCACACACAGAAACCTGCACCAGGACCGCACAGCGCGACTCGAACACACCACAAGTCCGTTGGGTTGGAAAATCCCTCAGCACACTGGGCCTAAGAGTTTCATGACTATTCCCTTGACCGCATTTCGCGTTGTCCCTGCATGTTGGCGCACCCCTGCAACAGCGATCGCACACGTAACCCAAGACATCCACAAACAGCGTGACGCGGTGAAAGCTGTCACTGAGATCTTGTGCCTGAATCGGCACAGGCGTATGTACTGGATCTGGCCAGAGTTACAACTGGTCCCAGCCCATGAACTTAATATTTGCGTGAATAGCCCCAGTGAGCTTGTCCACGCGAGCTGTCACGATTATATTCCTGTTTGTAATGTGCCATGGGCATCTGACGGCTTGGGAGCACTTGCTGCGTGGAAATTCCTCTGGATATACCGCTGGGGCTGGAATCTGGGACGATCAGTGCCCTTGCCACCTGCAGAGGGGGTGAACAGCAATCAGAGATTCAATTGAACCAATAAGGAGAATACCACTTCAGGATGAGCACACAGAGACATGTGAGAATCGGACACCAGAAACCCAACACTATTGCCTTCTAATGTATGGAAGTGCCAGAGATTGATGCCAATATCCTGTCGCACGCCACTCCAGGGCCACTTGGGGGAGAGGATGCACCAATAGACCCGTTGTTGCCTGAGGCGGCGAGACTGTGCGACCTCCATCATCTCAGCAACGTCTCCGTGGCTCTCAACCAGGCATACATCTGGACATCGTGGGCTCCAGTAACCAACCGCTACACCCACAGGGTCGACCAAGAAGTGGCTGAGATGACTTCCAGCATGCTCCCTCAATGCAGACACAAGCACCCACAGAAGCCGGGTGGAATACGACTGTCTGTGACTGGAAATATGACCAGAAAATCCAACAAGAACATTACTGTTGATGGAATGCAGAAGATTCAAGACCAGACGAGGCTCTGCTGCAGGCACAGAAGGCAGATCAGACTCGCTATCTGATTGCAGTACTTGACTGGCAGCCGCAAGAACCTGCATTTGCAACGCCTGCGGAAGTTGAACACCGTGACGAAGAAGGCAGCCGCTAATCCCACGAAAAGGCATGGAGGAGATCCACACAGGCCAGTGCACTGGCCCTGGGGAGTCTGGAGACGGCAAACGACCCGCTTGATCCGGATGGATCCAGACAATATGAACAGGAACAGCGCCGTGTATGGTGATTCTGCCCCACAGGACTTTGACGCGATTTGACGACACTCCGGCGCCCACTAGAAGCTTCCAAGTATCCTCCAGCCACCGCAAGATGTTCAGCTTGGTCTAGAGACAGTCATGGAGTTGATGAAGAGAAACATATGGTACCCATTGCCTGCAGAGGGGACACTGACCACCCTCATGATCCCAGAACCATTCATGTGTGGCAGAGTACAGGACCAGCATCGAGCAAGACCCCAGAGCTCCAATCGAAGGGGTTGCACTTGCAGCCAATGCCGGGCTCCTGTGGTGGACTCGGGAAAAACGCTCAGCCACGCCCTGCATGCTGGGGTGGCACCGTTCTGGATCCCTAGAAAGCCAAGCAGATGAGCCTCTTGAACAAATTTTTTAAGATGCACAATCACTTTCTCACCCTGAAACGGCAAGACACTGGAGCCATCGAGCCACACAGAGAGGACCACAGCACTCCGAGCATGACCATCCGCTGCCCACTTCGCATTTGCGTCTGTCTCCGCATTGACTTCAGACAGCCAATCTTTCAGGTTGCTGTCATGTTGTGCTGGAAACGGGCCCCACCTCTGCAGGACTCCTGCGACATTGCCTGCTGCAACCACTCTGTCAAAGATATGACCAGGACGCATCGTCAGTGTCGCAGAACAGAGAGATTGAACTGCACTTAGGCAATCGGACCACGACCAGACCAAACGCACAGGCAGGTGCAGCCTATTGATAGCTTATTTGATGGCAACTAATCCTTGCGCCAACATTGAACCTTCTATCAGCTTTGTGCTGAACCCTTGGCCATCCAGCGTCAGCGACTCGTCAAGCCAGATCTGTCCAAGGGCGTCTTGAACGCGTGCTGCGCCTCCCCACAGGCGCTTTTGACTCGCGTCACCAAACACAAAGAGGACCAAAGGAGACGGATAGTGTGAGGGAACCGTCAGCGACCACTTCAAGGCCTCGTATTCCGATAGACACCGAAAGTGGATCCCTATGGCATCAGGTAGGGCCCGAAGACGAACAGTATCTTGATCCAAATGATGCAGAACACTTCGCTGCCAATGGACCCAAGACGCTTGACGTAAAACAGGACTGGGACTGCAGAACGCTTTATACTGCTCATGCAGAGCCGTGGCCCAAAACACATGCTCTGGAGACGGAATTCCGAGACACTTGAATAGGCATTGCCGCGGTGTTCTACAGGGAATTCCAAAAACAACTCTGTAAGCTCTGCAGATCATGCCAAACATGTCGAACAGGTGTGCCTGAGCAGGGATGTTCACGATGCATTGAAAAACAAGCTTGCAGACTACCAGGCAGCCAGAATGGCATGAGCAACCTGAAGGGATGTAGGCCAGTTCCGTAGTCTGCCAATCACAAGCCTGCATGCTGCCTTGATGACACAACGGACTTTTGCAACACCACCCACAGGATTGGCGTTTCCACCCAGAAATTTGACGTACGCGTACTTCTTCACAGACTCCACTGTGTCCGACCCCCACGTGACTGTGCATCGAACACGAGTCACTGAGGTGCCTTTTACATCAAGCGACAGCAGTTTCATTTTGCCGCTGTGGTTTCGCTGCCACAGAAGATCTATCACTGCCCTAATTCTGTAGGCCAAGACTTGCAGACCTTCGTCATCAATTGCAAGACCAGAGGTGTCGTCGACATACCCCACTGTCCCCAAAGGTTCGTCTGCTGACTTCATTGCCACCGGCATACCAAGACGGCTTTAATTTTCAAAACACTTGTACGGTGTTTTGTCGTGTGCTTTCCAAGATCTTTTGCACCAAAATCCCAAATTTTGATTTCAGAGAACTCCTGGACGACCCACAATACCGAAGACGGCGCAACCCAATAGCGAAGCAAATAGCTGCAATACAACTTTTCTTTATAGTCCAGAAGTACTGAGCGATATTGCCTCTTGCTGAGATCGCAATAATCCCATTGCACACAAAAAAGAATAGACACTCAGAAAGTGTTCATGCATGCATTCGCACATTACATTCCTACAAAATCAGATCTTTTTATAATAAAAATCAGTGCTTTTCAGAAAGAAAACAATGCACAAATCAGTGCGCATGCGTGCCATGCAGTGCCCAAATAGCGGCATCTGCACCGCAACGCGACAGGATAATATATGGGTTTATGTAACATAGATGTGTCAGTACAGCCAAGTACTGAGCACGATACCTTAATGACAAAATAGGAATAAACATAGCGAACCGAATCCTACGGAAAACACAGGCTTTCAGGCTTGTCCTGTCCTGTCCTGAGCTCCTCTTTACACTCCCCCCCCAAGCCGACACATACTCTGATGTGTGGCTGAGACCCCAAAACAAAAGGGTGCGAAGGGTTTTACCATAGGGCTGGGAAAAGCTCAGACAGAGCTGGGTGGGTGTAATGACAGTGGCTGTGATTTGCCTCGAATCGCTATCTCAGTCTCCATTTTATTTCGCTCATTGAACCGCCTGCCTTACGCGGTGGGGCATGCGCGCGCATGTACACGCTGTCATGTTGAGTTTTGATGTTTCGATTTTGAGTATTGGTTACATTGATTAACAGGTGGAATGAGAAAACGAAATTCGTTATCTGTTGCATACGATTTCAGTTGCTTACATAGCTGAGGAATTTGTGTTTATCACAGAGCACGCTTTCCACTGATTTCACGTGTTTCAGAATCGTACTTGATGAGTTCTCTTCCGTGATTTGCCTGTTGCTTTGCTTATCTACGTCAAACTCGCCCTCACAAGGAAAGGCCGAGTGTACCTCATTGATTGCACCTACTTGACAATTACTTTGCGACTACTTTGCGACAACTTTGATAATTTTGGTTGGTTTGGATTATTCTAAATCTTGAACGCTATGTCTTATCGTGGTTCCCGAGATTCACGTGATTACCGCTCCTATGGAGATGATTCCTACCGCCGGCGTGAGAATGATCGAGATTATGATCGTGACAGGGACCATGACCGCCGCCATGCACCTAACCGTGATAGAGATTATGGATATGATGAACGCTTCCGAACTCCTCCACGCTCCTACCGTTATGCTCGAAAGGATGATCGTGTTTCCCGATTTACTTCCTATGCGACGTTTAATCTTTGTTGGAGATGCGGTGATCCATCTCACAAGTCATCGGATTGCAAAGCCCCATATGTGAAAGAAGTGTTCCAAACAAACAAAGATTTGTGCTTTGAGGCGAAAAGGATTCTTGAAAAAGAGCGTGACAATTCATTGTTTCATGAGAGATTATTTGGCGCTTCGGTGAAGAAGGATAACAATGCTCTTATTTGGAAAGGGAAGATGCCTATTGGCTTGACGGTTGTAACGGCTGGATGGGACCCGCGTGCTACCTTTGACGAAATTCATGCATTTGGCTCTAAGTTCTCGAACAAATTTGAGGGTATTTTCCCATTCACTTCACGGAACAAGTCATTTTGCTTGGTTTCATGCCTTTTTATCTTTGCATCTAGGAGTCCATGTTCGCGTCTCGTGAAGGCTATCAACTCCGGTGGCGATATTCCTAAGGATGGCCCATGTATTGCGTACATGGCATCCAAGGCGACCATTGAGGCGTTTAAAAGTGGTGTTGAAGGTGGATCATCTCTTTCCCTTTCTCATTGGGCACTTCAAACAGAAGGTTCATGTGAAAGCTCCACTTACTCTACTTCCCCGGAGGATGAGACAAAGGTGAAAACCAAGAAGACTACGGACGTGAGCGGGAAGAAGAAAGAAAAAACGGGTATGAAGAGGCGTGGAAAAGATCGAAGCGTGGATGGTACCCACGTGGATGATGCCGGCAATGAGACGTCTACATCCGAGTCCGATGGTGAGGTCAAAATGCCCAAAGTGCGCAAGAAAGACAATGCTACTTCCAAGGATGATGACATGCATCATGTTGTCGAAGATATTGAAATGTTATCTTCGCCGGAAAAGACCAATACCACCGCTCCTGCTCAACGTGTGCCAAGAGCAATTACGGCTAGCCAAAAATATGCGGAACGTGTGGCGCAAGAGGCAAGGAATGCCACTAATTCACGTTTCAAAGAACACAAAACAAAAATGCTTGCACTCGAGACGGATGTTGCAGAAGTGAAGACACATGTTTCGAAATTGAGCACTGATTTCCATGGATTTGTGGCGCACCAACCGACGCAATTGAAGGAGTTTGGGGATGATATTGTTGATCGCATTCTCCATGGCCGTGGAAAAGGTAAGGGTGCGAAACCCGTTAACGATGGCCCGGCCGGGGTGGACGCCATCACAATCGATGAGAGCCCCGCCGGCGGCAAGGTGCAAAATACCCGTGGTCGATCCCAAACTGCCCGTCTTCGTGCCCAACCTTACAAGAGAGATTGACCTTGTGGGTCATTATCGTTTTGTTGCTCCCGGTGACCACCTTGGGGCATCTAAGTTTGCTAGTGAGATATGAATTTGTCAAATGTTGTTCACGAGTCGCTCTCTTCACATCTTTCCGCATTTTCCGGACATTGCACAGAATTTTCTGAACGTTTGGGTGCTAGCATGAAGAAATTGAATGAACTGTCCAAACAGATACAAAATCCTGTGTTTGTTGACCCGTGCCCTTGGCATGAGAGTACCTACCTCACTGCTCGAAATCTATTTCCTCCCCAATTGTTTGTTCCCGCCTCCGACAAGACCCCACCTTCATACGCTGGTGTGGTGGCAAAATGTTGCGCTAATCTCCATTGTAGACGGCTTTTTTCTTTGTACTGCCGTGCGAAGAAGATCCATGATTCCCGCCTTATGACCGAGGGGTTTTGCAACAATTTTTTGACTTTGTTCGAGTCCTATGGACGACAATTGCATGGGGCATCCATACAAAGTGGGCCTCCGTCGGCGCTAGCCATTGCGGTCGCTGACACATTCCGTATCCCTTTTGGGATCGCCACCTCTGCTGCCTTCTTGCCTTTCTACAACTTCTCTTCCCCTTACTATGGTGATGAGGTTTGGTGTTCTTTTGATGTTTCACCCCTATGTGGCCCTGTACAAGGTGGGGTGTTATGGGTTGACACCCATCACGCTTGGATGTTTAATGCATGTCAACGAATCATGGACGCGGTGTTGGGCAATGCGCGCCCTCTCCGTTTTGTTGCTTTGATTACCGACGCTACTAGGCGATGCATGGATTTACTTCTCTGTGGCCACCAAAAACATCCATCCGTCATTGCACCGTTGTTCCACATCACGGACGCCCGTGTGCCTACGTACCATGCAGGTGCTATGACCACCAAATTGTGTTCACATATTCACGGCTTCCTCTTACAGAGTCGTTGTGCGTTCGAAACAGACCCTGTTGACAACCATGACGTTGTGAGGATGCTTGGTCAGACACTTAAGCTCAAGTACAAAACCAAATTGTGTCATACCCCCCTTCACCTCCAACCTTCGTCAAAAAAGGTCCTGTCGACAATTTGGAAATCCGCTTGGGAGGATGAGTGTATTGCCCGCAAACGTGCCCTTGATGCGTCCCCCCGCGATTGGGGTGCAATTTTTGAATCCTTTGACCGCATTAACCAATTATTGCCCCTGTGTAATGCGAAGTGGATCCGACACATTTTACGGTTTTGTAACCCTCGTGGTTGCTGTGCTAGAGTTTCTGTCCTTGAACCTGTTATTGGTTGTTATATGGTTTTTTCCATGGAAACGGCTGAAGTGTACATTGGTATGGTGGGTCAAACTGCAGTCCGTTTGTTTGGTGTTCGATGGAACAGTAATGGGTCCGCCTCCATCGGGCGACCCATTAGTGATCGTGGTAGGGAACATATCCTGGCTATGCTGAAGTGTGCCTCAGGTAAGTCTAACGCCCATGCAATGTATAGATATATGTCCCGGATTGGAGCACACCGCTGGGGTATATGTCCACTGGAACTGTGCTCTATTTTTAGGGTATTCTCCCGTGAACAGTGGTGGCAACGCCATGCTATAAAATTACTGAATAGCCGCCTACCCCAGTTTTCTTCCAAAGACTGGGCCAAGTTGGGCCGGGGCAAATTATACCCACCTACTGTGCTGAGTATGACTGATTCCACTACAGTGGAGAAAGAGGTATCGTGTTTGCGATCCTCCCTATCCTTGGAGCAACAATTTTCAATCCTCCACGAATCGCAGGGTACGGTTGAGCACCGTCTATGGGAACGTCTTTTCAGAAAGGTGAAGGCCCGGACACGGCGCGAGTGTGGCATTGTGCTGAGACGTTTCCTGCTGTTAAAAATCAACAATACTTCAGCAGCATTTGCTGATTTCGTTCAGCAACGGATGCGCCAGCATTTGCTCGATTCAAAGTGTTTTACCCCCCTGAAATCCTTCTATGCGGATCGTATCAAGGTGGTTCGGTGTAAAACGAAAAAGGTGGCTGACTGGGTTCTAAACTCGCTGTTCCGATCCACACCTGGATTACTGCAACATTGCCTGGAACAGGGATG
>CAXIWF010000943.1:0-29932 GCA_964036045.1 Eutreptiella sp. 'Long Island Sound 2002'
CACCCTCCCCCGTCAGCCACTCACCCACTCACCCACGTCACCCACTCACCCACGTCACCCACTCACTCCACTTCACCCACTCACCCACTCACCCACTCACTCCAGTCACCCACTCACCCACTCACCCACTCACCCAGTCACCCATTCACCCACTCACCCACTCATCCATTCACCCACTCACCCCTCACCCACTCACCTACTCACCCACTCACCCACTCACCCACTCACCCACTCACCCACTCACCCACTCACCAACTCACCACTACCCACTCACCCACTCACCCACGTCACCAACTCACCCACTCACCCACTCACCCACTCACCCACTCACCCACTCATCCACTCACCCACTCACCCACTCATATACTCACCCACTCACCCACTCACCCACGCACCCACTCACCCAATCACCCACTCACCCACTCACCCACTACCAACTCACCCACTCACCCACTCACCCACTCACCCACTCACCAACTCACCCACTAACCCACTCACCCACTCACCCACTCACCCACTCACCCACTCACCCACTCACCCACTCACCCACTCACCCACTCACCCACTCACTCCACTCACCCACTCACCCACTCACCCACTCACCCACTCACCCACTCACCCACTCACCCACTCACCCACTCACCCACTCACCCACTCACCCACTCACCCACTCACCCACTCACCCACGCACCAACGCACCCACGCACCCAGGCACCCACGCACCCACGCACCCAGGGACCCATCCCTCCACGCACGCACTCACCCACCCCACTCACCCACTCACCCACTCACCAATCACCCACTCACTCACCCACTCACCCAATCACCCACTCACCCACTCACCCACTCACCAACTCACCCACTCACCCACTCACCCACTCACCCACTCACCAACTCACCCACTCACCACTCCCACTCCTCCACTCCCACTCACCCACTCACCCACTCACCCACTCACCCACTCACCCACTCACCCACTCACCAACTCACCCACTCACCCACTCACCCACTCACCCACTCACCAACTCACCCACTCACCCACTCACCCACTCACCCACTCACCAACTCATCCACTCACCCACTCACCCACTCATATACTCACCCACTCACCTACTCGCCCACTCACCCACTCACCCACTCACCCACTCACCCACTCACCCACTCACCCACTCACCCACTCATCCACTCACCCACGCACCCACTCACCCACTCACCCACTCACCCACTCACCCACTCACCCACTCACCCACTCACCAACTCACCCACTCACCCACTCACCCACTCACCCACTCACCAACTCATCCACTCACCCACTCACCCACTCACCCACTCACCTACTCACCCACTCACCCACTCACCCACTCACCCACTCACCCACTCACCCACTCACCCACTCACCAACTCACCCACTCACCCACTCACCCACTGAACCAGTTACCAACTCACCCACTCACCCACTCACCCACTCACCCACTCACCCACTCATCCACTCACCCACTCACCCACTCATATACTCACCCACTCACCCACTCGCCCACTCACCCACTCACCCACTCACCCACTCACCCACTCACCCACTCACCCACTCATCCACTCACCCACTCACCCACTCACCCACTCACCCACCCACTCACCCACTCACCCACTCACCCACTCACCCACTCACCCACTCACCCACTCACCCACTCACCCAGTCACCCACTCACCCACTCAGCCACTCACCCACTCACCCACTCACCCACTCACCCACTCACACAGTCACCCACTCACCCACTCACCCACTCACCCACTCACCCACCACTCACCCACTCACCCACTCACCCACTCACCCACTCACCCACTCACCCACTCACCCACTCACCTACTCACCCACTCACCCACTCACCCACTCACCCACTCACCCACTCACCCACTCACCCACTCACCCACTCACCCACTCACCACTACCCACTCACCCACTCACCCACTCACCCACTCACCCCGCCCACTCACCCACTCACCCACTCACCCACTCACCCACTCACCCACTCACCCACTCACCCACTCACCCACTCACCCACTCACCCACTCACCCACTCACCCACTCACCCACTCACCCACTCACCCACTCACCCACTCACCCACGCACCCACGCACCCAGGCACCCACTCACCCACTCACCCACTCACCCACTCACCCACTCACCCACTCACCCACTCACCCACTCACCCACTCACACCACTCACCCACTCACCCACTCACCCACTCACCCACTCACCCACTCACCCACTCACCCACTCACCCACTCACCCACTCACCCACTCACCCACTCACCCACTCACCCACTCACCCACTCACCCACTCACCCACTCACCCACTCACCCACTCACCCACTCACCCACGCACCACGCACCCACGCACCCAGCACCCACGCACCCACGCACACCCAGGGACCCACCCCTCCACGCACGCACTCACCCACTCCCCCACTCACCCACTCACCCACTCACCCAATCACCCACTCACTCACTCACCCACTCACCCAATCACCCACTCACCCACTCACCCACTCACCAACTCACCCACTCACCCACTCACCCACTCACCCACTCACCAACTCACCCACTCACCCACTCAACCACTCACCCACTCACCCACTCACCCACTCACCCACTCACCCACTCACCCACTCACCCACTCACCCACTCACCCACTCAGCCACTCACCAACTCACCCACTCACCCACTCACCCACTCACCCACTCACCACTCACCCACTCACCCACTCACCCACTCACCCACTCACCCACTCATCCACTCACCCACTCAGCCACTCACCCACTCACCCACTCCCCACTCGCCCACTCACCCACTCACCCACTCACCCACTCACCCACTCACCCACTCATCCACTCACCCACTCACCCACTCACTCACTCACCCACTCACCCACTCACCCACTCACCCACTCACCCACTCACCAACTCACCCACTCACCCACTCACCCACTAACCCACTCACCCTCTCATCCACTCACCCACTCACCCACTCACCCACTCACCACTCACCCACTCACCCACTCACCCACTCACCCACTCACCCACTCACCCACTCACCCACTCACCCACTCACCAACTCACCCACTCACCCACTCACCCACTCACCCACTCACCAACTCACCCACTCACCCACTCACCCACTCACCCACTCACCCACTCATCCACTCACCCACTCACCCACTCATATACTCACCCACTCACCCACTCCCCACTCACCCACTCACCCACTCACCCCACCACCCACTCACCCACTCACCCACTCATCCACTCACCCACTCACCCACTCACCCACTCACCCACTCACCCACTCACCCACTCACCCACTCACCCACTCACCCACTCACCCACTCACCCACTCACCCAGTCACCCACTCACCCACTCAGCCACTCACCCACTCACCCACTCACCCACTCACCAACTCACCCACTCACCCACTCACCAACTCACCCACTCACCCACTCACCCACTCACCCACTCACCAACTCACCCACTCACCCACTCACCCACTCACCCACTCACCCACTCATCCACTCACCCACTCACCCACCCATATACTCACCCACTCACCCACTCGCCCACTCACCCACTCACCCACTCACCCACTCACCCACTCACCCACTCACCCACTCACCCACTCACCCACTCACCCACTCACCCAGTCACCCACTCACCCACTCAGCACTCAGCCACTCACCCACTCACCCACTCACCCACTCACCCACTCACACAGTCACCCACTCACCCACTCACCCACTCACCCACTCACCCACTCACCCGCTCACCCACTCACCCACTCACCCACTCACCCACTCACCCACTCACCCACTCACCCACTCACCCACTCACCCACTCACCCACTCACCCACTCACCCACTCACCCACTCACCCACTCACCCACTCACCCACTCGCCCACTCACCCACTCACCAACTCACCCACTCACCCACTCACCCACTCACCCACTCACCCACTCACCCACTCATCCACTCACCCACTCACCCACTCACCCACTCACCCACTCACCCACTCACCCACTCACCCACTCACCCACTCACCCACTCACCCACTCACCAACTCACCCACTCACCCACGCACCCACGCAGTCCCAGGCACCCACTCACCCACTCACCCACTCACCCACTCACCCACTCACCCACTCACCCACTCACCCACTCACCCACTCACCCACTCACCCACTCACCCACTCACCCACTCACCCACTCACCCACTCACCCACTCACCCATTCACCCACTCACCCACTCACCCACTCACCCACTCACCCACTCACCCACTCACCCACTCACCCACTCACCCACTCACCCACTCACCCGCTCACCCACGCACCAACGCACCCACGCACCCAGGCACCCACGCACCCACGCACCCAGGGACCCACCCCTCCACGCACGCACTCACCCACTCCCCCACTCACCCACTCACCCACTCACCCAATCACCCACTCACTCACTCACCCACTCACCCAATCACCCACTCACCCACTCACCCACTCACCAACTCACCCACTCACCCACTCACCCACTCACCCACTCACCAACTCACCCACTCACCCACTCACCCACTCACCCACTCACCCACTCACCCACTCACCCACTCACCCACTCACCCACTCACCCACTCACCCACTCACCCACTCAGCCACTCACCAACTCACCCACTCACCCACTCACCCACTCACCCACTCACCAACTCACCCACTCACCCACTCACCCACTCACCCACTCACCCACTCAACCACTCACCCACTCACCCACTCACCCACTTACCCACTCACCCACTCACCCACTCACCCACTCACACACTCACCCACTCACCCACTCACCCACTCACCCACTCACCCACTCACCCACTCACCCACTCACCCACTCACCCACTCCCCCCTCACCCACTCACCCACTCAAACACTCACCCACTCACCCACTCACCCACTCACCCAGTCACCCACTCACCCACTCACCCACTCACCCATTCACCCACTCACCCACTCACCCACTCAACCACTCACCCACTCACTCACCCACTCACCCACTCACCCACTCACCCACTCACCCACTCACCCACTCACCCACTCACCCACTCACCCACTCACCTACTCACCCGGTCACCCACTCACCCACTCACCCACTCACCCACTCACCCACTCACCCACTCACCCACTCACCCACTCACCCACTCACCCACTCACCCACTCACCCACTCACCCACTCACCCACTCACCCACTCACCCACTCACCCACTCACCCACTCACCCACTCACCCACTCACCCACTCACCCACTCACCCACTCACCCACTCACCCACTCACCCACTCACCCACTCACCCACTCACCCACTCACCCACTCACCCAATCACCCACTCACCCACTCACCCACTCACCCACTCACCCACTCACCCACTCACCCACTCACCCACTGACCCACTCACCCACTCACCCACTCACCCACTCACCCACTCACCCACTCACCCAATCACCCACTCACCACTCACCCACTCACCCACTCACCCACTCACCGACTCACCCACTCACCCACTCACCCAGTCACCCACTCACCCACTCACCCACTCACCCACTCACCCACGCACCCACTCACCCACTCACCCACTCACCCACTCACCCACTCACCCACTCACCCACTCACCCACTCACCCACTCACCCACTCACCCACTCACCCACTCACCTACTCACCCACTCACCCACTCACCCACTCACCCACTCACCCACTCACCCACTCACCCACTCACCCACTCACCCACTCACCCACTCACCCACTCACTGGTGACCTGGCACCAGTCTAAAAACCCTCAGGATGGTAGCTGTGGGACGGATTGCCCACACGCACTGCCACGCTCGAAGTCAGTCGTGATACGTCTCGATTTCTCGTGCGTCTTCCCTGTGTCAGGCCGGGCCCACCCCGCCCGCCAACCGTCCAGGACCCCTCCCTGGGCCAGACATGCAGTCCTGTGGGGGACTGATGCACATACGTGGCCTCCCCCCGACCGCCAGACGCCAACGTGGCGCCTGCCCCGACAGCTCTGCGCCGACATGGCGCGGGCTCAATGGCAGGGCACCATCGTGGCGCCGCGAACGTACCCGTGCGCCGTCGTGGCGCGGCCTTCTGGGCAGGGCGCCGTCGTGGCGCGGCCTTCTTGGCAGAGCGCCGCCGTGGCGCCGCCCAAACAGTCCGTGGCAAGATCTTCGGGGCAGAGCGCCATCGTGGCACAGCCCAGCCGTGACGCCAGTCCAGTGGCGAAGCGCCATCGTGGTGCCGCCAGCGTGCACGTGCGCCATCGTGGCGCGGCTGACGCACAGGTATGCCGTTGCTGTGCCTCCTCTAGGGCCATGCGACACCAGCACAGTCGCAGAGCACCACCGTGGTGCCGCCAACGCCCGGGTACGCCGTCGCGGCGCCGACTGAACGCCCGTGCGTTGTCGTGGCGCCGGCTCAGTGGCAGAGCACAATCGTTGTGCCGCCAACACGCACGTGCGCCGTCGTGGCGCGCTTTCCGGTGCAGAGCGCCACCGTGGCGCCGCCCAGACCCGTGGAACGTTTGCGCCAGCCTTGCCATGGTGTTTCCTCCAGGCCAATATTCGAGGCACCATTGTTGGGTCTGCACCTGGCGCTCCGCTAACCGTGACACCTCGTGCAGGGGTGCTTTGTCGTCGGCGGTGCTCACCGCCTCGCGTGACTTCGGCGGTCCTCACCGCCTCGCCCAGCCACCAGGCGCAATGGCAGGACACCGTCGTGGTGCCTTCGCCGTAGACGTACGCCGTCGTGGCGCGACCTCCAGGGCAGAGCACCACAGAAGCACCGCCCCAACAGCCAAGCACCAATGTGCCGCGACAACGATGGCGGAGCACCACCGTGGTGCCGCCAACTCACCAGTGCGTCGCCACAGCACGACCTCCGGGGCAGTGCGCCACCATGGCGGCGCCCAGACAACCGTGCGCCAACAAGGCGCTGACGCACGTCCCGCACCCACAGAACCCGGGGGTACCCAGGCCACCGGCGGTGCGCGTGATCGTGTAACGTGACCGTACTCGCGCCGCCGGCGGTACTCAGCCCGCCGGCAGTGCGCATAGTCGTGCTGGGCCGCGTTCTATTTAGCCCGGCGACGTATTCAAGTCGGGGGTGATGCCCCGGGAGACCCACACCTTCCGTGCCCGTTGATCCTGGGACATCACTCGGGTGTTATCCAGGACAGGTCGGAGCGGTCGGTGGCCGGGACCGGAGAGCAGATCGGACCGTAGCGTGGTCGTACACCGGCGCTTAGACCCAGACGGCCTGCTGGGAGGGGCGTTCTCAGGTGTGCGACGAGATTCGTCTTACTCTAGCGGAGGTAAGACGGAGGACTCCCTCGGCAGAGCCTGCGTGGGGCCCCCGAGGGACGACGCCAAGGCTCACCGTACGTGGGACCGCGGCAGGCGCTCCTCCTCCTCCTCCTCCTCCACTCACCCACTCACCCACTCACCCACTCACCCACTCACCCACTCACCCACTCACCCACTCACCCACTCACCCACTCTCCCACTCACCAACTCACCCACTCGCGCACTCACCCACTCACCCACTCAGCCACTCACCCACTCACCCACTCACCCACTCACCTACTCACCCACTCACCCACTGACCCACTCACCCACTCACCCAATCACCCACTCACCCACTCACCCACTCACCCACTCACCCACTCACCCACTCACCCACGCACCCACGCACCCACGCACCAACGCACCCACGCACCCAGGCACCCACGCACCCACGCACCGAGGGACCCACCCCTCCACGCACGCACTCAGCCACTCCCCCACTCACCCACTCACCCACTCACCCACTCACCCACTCACCCCATCACCCACTCACCCACTCCCCCTCTCACCCACTCACCCACTCACCCACTCACCCACTCACCCCCTCACCCACTCACCCACTCACCCACTCACCCACTCACCCACTCACCCACTCACCCACTCACCCACTCACCCACTCACCCACTCACCCACTCACCCATTCACCCGATCACCCAATCACCCACTCACCCACTCACCCACTCACCCACTCACCCACTCACCCACTCACCCACTCACCCACTCACCCACTCACCCAATCACCCACTCACCCACTCACCCACTCACCCACTCACCCACTCACCCACTCACCCACTCACCCACTCACCCACTCACCCACGCACCCACGCACCAACGCACCCACGCACCCAGGCACCCACGCACCCACGCACCCAGGGACCCACC
The DNA here is from genome assembly GCA_964036045.1 of Eutreptiella sp. 'Long Island Sound 2002'. NCBI lineage: Eukaryota > Euglenozoa > Euglenophyceae > Eutreptiales > Eutreptiaceae > Eutreptiella > Eutreptiella sp. 'Long Island Sound 2002'. The sequence goes on from CAXIWF010000943.1 coordinate 8,310, forward strand.
CCTCCACGCACGCACTCACCCACTCCCCCACTCACCCACTCACCCAATCACCCACTCACCCACTCACCCACGCACCCACGCACCCACTCAACCACTCACCCACTCACCCACTCACCCACTCACCCACTCACCCACTCACCCACTCACCCACTCACCCACTCACCCACTCACCCACTCACCCACTCACCCACTCACCCACTCATCCACTCACTGACTCACCCACTCACCCACTCACCCACTCACCCACTCACCCACTCACCCACTCACCCACTCACCCACTCACCCACTCACCCACTCACCCACTCACAAACTCACCTACTCACCCACTCACCCACTCACCCACTCACCCACTCACCCACTCACCCACTCACCCACTCACCCACTTACCCACTCAGCCACTCACCCACTCACCCACTCACCCACTCGCCCACTCACCCACTCACCCACTGACCCACTCACCCACTCACCCACTCACCCACTCACCCACGCACCCACGCACCCACGCACCAACGCACCCACGCACCCAGGCACCCACGCACCCACGCACCCAGGGACCCACCCCTCCACGCACGCACTCACCCACTCCCCCACTCACCCACTCACCCACTCACCCACTCACCCGATCACCCAATCACCCACTCACCCACTCACCCACTCACCCACTCGCCCACTCACCCACTCACCCACTCACCCACTCACCCACTCACCCACTCACCCACTCACCCACTCACCCACTCACACACTCACCCACTCACCCACTCACCCACTCACCCACTCACCCACTCACCCACTCACCCACTCACCCACTCACCCACTCACCCACTCACCCACTCACCCACTCGCCCATTCACCCACTCACCCACTCACCCACTCACCCGCTCACCCACTCACCCACTCACCCACTCACCCACTCACCCACTCACCCACTCACCCACTCACCCACTCACCCAATCACCCACTCACCCACTCACCCACTCACCCACTCGCCCACTCACCCACTCACCCACTCACCCACTCACCCGCTCACCCACTCACCCACTCACCCACTCAGCCACTCACCCACTCACCCACTCACCCACTCACCCACTCACCCACTCACCCACTCACCCACTCACCCACTCACCCACTCACCCAGTCACCCACTCACCCACTCACCCACTCACCCAGTCACCCATTCACCCACTCACCCACTCATCCATTCACCCACTCACCCACTCACCCACTCACCTACTCACCCACTCACCCACTCACCCACTCACCCACTCACCCACTCACCCACTCACCCACTCACCCACTCACCAACTCACCCACTCACCCACTCACCCACTCACCCACTCACCAACTCACCCACTCACCCACTCGGCCACTCACCCACTCACCCACTCATCCACTCACCCACTCACCCACTCATATACTCACCCACTCACCCACTCGCCCACTCACCCACTCACCCACTCACCCACTCACCCACTCACCCACTCACCCACTCATCCACTCACCCACTCACCCACTCACCCACTCACCCACTCACCCACTCACCCACTCACCCACTCACCCACTCACCCACTCACCCACTCACCCACTCACCCAGTCACCCACTCACCCACTCACCCACTCACCCACTCACCCACTCACCCACTCAGCCACTCACACAGTCACCCACTCACCCACTCACCCACTCACCCACTCACCCACTCACCCACTCAGCCACTCACCCACTCACCCACTCACCCACTCACCCACTCACCCACTCACTCACTCACCCACTCACCCACTCACCCACTCACCCACTCACCCACTCACCCACTCACCCACTCAACCACTCGCCCACTCACCCACTCACCAACTCACCCACTCGCCCACTCACCCACTCACCCACTCACCCACTCACCCACTCATCCACTCACCCACTCACCCACTCACCCACTCACCCACTCACCCACTCACCCACTCACCCACTCACCCACTCACCCACTCACCCACTCACCCACTCACCCACTCACCCACGCACCCACGCACCCACGCACCCACTCACCCACTCACCCACTCACCCACTCACCCACTCACCCCCGCACCCACTCACCCACTCACCCACTCACCCACTCACCCACTCACCCACTCAACCACTCACCCACTCACCCACTCACCCACTCACCCACTCACCCACTCACCCACTCAACCACTCACCCACTCACCCACTCACCCACTTACCCACTCACCCACTCACCCACTCACCCACTCACACACTCACCCACTCACCCACTCACCCACTCACCCACTCACCCACTCACCCACTCACCCACTCACCCACTCACCCACTCCCCCCTCACCCACTCACCCACTCACCCACTCACCCACTCACCCACTCACCCACTCACCCACTCACCCACTCACCCACTCACCCACTCACCCATGCACCCACTCACCCACTCACCCACTCACCCACTCACCCACTCACTCAACCACTCACCCACTCACCCACTCACCCACTCACTCACTCACCCACTCACCCACTCACCCACTCACCCACTCACCTACTCACCCGGTCACCCACTCACCCACTCACCCACTCACCCACTCACCCACTCACCCACTCACCCACTCACCCACTCACCCACTCACCCACTCACCCACTCACCCACTCACCCACTCACCCACTCACCCACTCACCCACTCACCCACTCACCCACTCACCCACTCACCCACTCACCCACTCACCCACTCACCCACTCACCCACTCACCCACTCACCCACTCACCCACTCACCCACTCACCCACTCACCCACTCACCCACTCACCCACTCACCCACTCACCCACTCACCCACTCACCCACTCACCCACTCACCCACTCACCCACTCACCCACTCACCCACTCACCCACTCACCCACTCACCCACTCACCCACTCACCCACTCACCCACTCACCCACTCACCCACTCACCCACTCACCCACTCACCCACTCACCCACTCACCCACTCACCCACTCACCCACGCACCAACGCACCCACGCACCCAGGCACCCACGCACCCACGCACCCAGGGACCCACCCCTCCACGCACGCACTCACCCACTCCCCCACTCACCCACTCACCCACTGACCCAATCACCCACTCACTCACTCACCCACTCACCCAATCACCCACTCACCCACTCACCCACTCACCAACTCACCCACTCACCCACTCACCCACTCACCCACTCACCAACTCACCCACTAACCCACTCACCCACTCACCCACTCACCCACTCACCCACTCACCCACTCACCCACTCACCCACTCACCCACTCACCCACTCACCCACTCACCCACTCACCCACTCACCCACTCACCCACTCACCCACTCACCCACTCACCCACTCACCCACTCACCCACTCACCCACTCACCCACTCACCCACTCACCCACGCACCAACGCACCCACGCACCCAGGCACCCACGCACCCACGCACCCAGGGACCCACCCCTCCACGCACGCACTCACCCACTCCCCCACTCACCCACTCACCCACTCACCCAATCACCCACTCACTCACTCACCCACTCACCCAATCACCCACTCACCCACTCACCCACTCACCAACTCACCCACTCACCCACTCACCCACTCACCCACTCACCAACTCACCCACTCACCCACTCACCCACTCACCCACTCACCCACTCACCCACTCACCCACTCACCCACTCACCCACTCACCCACTCACCCACTCACCCACTCACCAACTCACCCACTCACCCACTCACCCACTCACCCACTCACCAACTCACCCACTCACCCACTCACCCACTCACCCACTCACCAACTCATCCACTCACCCACTCACCCACTCATATACTCACCCACTCACCTACTCGCCCACTCACCCACTCACCCACTCACCCACTCACCCACTCACCCACTCACCCACTCACCCACTCATCCACTCACCCACTCACCCACTCACCCACTCACCCACTCACCCACTCACCCACTCACCCACTCACCCACTCACCAACTCACCCACTCACCCACTCACCCACTCACCCACTCACCAACTCATCCACTCACCCACTCACCCACTCACCCACTCACCTACTCACCCACTCACCCACTCACCCACTCACCCACTCACCCACTCACCCACTCACCCACTCACCAACTCACCCACTCACCCACTCACCCACTGAACCACTCACCAACTCACCCACTCACCCACTCACCCACTCACCCACTCACCCACTCATCCACTCACCCACTCACCCACTCATATACTCACCCACTCACCCACTCGCCCACTCACCCACTCACCCACTCACCCACTCACCCACTCACCCACTCACCCACTCATCCACTCACCCACTCACCCACTCACCCACTCACCCACTCACCCACTCACCCACTCACCCACTCACCCACTCACCCACTCACCCACTCACCCACTCACCCAGTCACCCACTCACCCACTCAGCCACTCACCCACTCACCCACTCACCCACTCACCCACTCACACAGTCACCCACTCACCCACTCACCCACTCACCCACTCACCCACTCACCCACTCACCCACTCACCCACTCACCCACTCACCCACTCACCCACTCACCCACTCACCTACTCACCCACTCACCCACTCACCCACTCACCCACTCACCCACTCACCCACTCACCCACTCACCCACTCACCCACTCGCCCACTCACCCACTCACCAACTCACCCACTCGCCCACTCACCCACTCACCCACTCACCCACTCACCCACTCATCCACTCACCCACTCACCCACTCACCCACTCACCCACTCACCCACTCACCCACTCACCCACTCACCCACTCACCCACTCACCCACTCACCCACTCACCCACTCACCCACGCACCCACGCAGTCCCAGGCACCCACTCACCCACTCACCCACTCACCCACTCACCCACTCACCCACTCACCCACTCACCCACTCACCCACTCACCCACTCACCCACTCACCCACTCACCCACTCACCCACTCACCCACTCACCCACTCACCCACTCACCCACTCACCCACTCACCCACTCACCCACTCACCCACTCACCCACTCACCCACTCACCCACTCACCCACTCACCCACTCACCCACTCACCCACGCACAAACGCACCCACGCACCCAGGCACCCACGCACCCACGCACCCAGGGACCCACCCCTCCACGCACGCACTCACCCACTCCCCCACTCACCCACTCACCCACTCACCCAATCACCCACTCACTCACTCACCCACTCACCCAATCACCCACTCACCCACTCACCCACTCACCAACTCACCCACTCACCCACTCACCCACTCACCCACTCACCAACTCACCCACTCACCCACTCACCCACTCACCCACTCACCCACTCACCCACTCACCCACTCACCCACTCACCCACTCACCCACTCACCCACTCACCCACTCAGCCACTCACCAACTCACCCACTCACCCACTCACCCACTCACCCACTCACCAACTCACCCACTCACCCACTCACCCACTCACCCACTCACCCACTCATCCACTCACCCACTCACCCACTCATATACTCACCCACTCACCCACTCGCCCACTCACCCACTCACCCACTCACCCACTCACCCACTCACCCACTCATCCACTCACCCACTCACCCACTCACTCACTCACCCACTCACCCACTCACCCACTCACCCACTCACCCACTCACCAACTCACCCACTCACCCACTCACCCACTAACCCACTCACCCTCTCATCCACTCACCCACTCACCCACTCACCCACTCACCTACTCACCCACTCACCCACTCACCCACTCACCCACTCACCCACTCACCCACTCACCCACTCACCCACTCACCAACTCACCCACTCACCCACTCACCCACTCACCCACTCACCAACTCACCCACTCACCCACTCACCCACTCACCCACTCACCCACTCATCCACTCACCCACTCACCCACTCATATACTCACCCACTCACCCACTCGCCCACTCACCCACTCACCCACTCACCCACTCACCCACTCACCCACTCACCCAATCATCCACTCACCCACTCACCCACTCACCCACTCACCCACTCACCCACTCACCCACTCACCCACTCACCCACTCACCCACTCACCCACTCACCCACTCACCCAGTCACCCACTCACCCACTCAGCCACTCACCCACTCACCCACTCACCCACTCACCAACTCACCCACTCACCCACTCACCAACTCACCCACTCACCCACTCACCCACTAACCCACTCACCAACTCACCCACTCACCCACTCACCCACTCACCCACTCACCCACTCATCCACTCACCCACTCACCCACCCATATACTCAACCACTCACCCACTCGCCCACTCACCCACTCACCCACTCACCCACTCACCCACTCACCCACTCACCCACTCACCCACTCACCCACTCACCCACTCACCCAGTCACCCACTCACCCACTCAGCCACTCACCCACTCACCCACTCACCCACTCACCCACTCACACAGTCACCCACTCACCCACTCACCCACTCACCCACTCACCCACTCACCCACTCACCCACTCACCCACTCACCCACTCACCCACTCACCCACTCACCCACTCACCCACTCACCCACTCACCCACTCACCCACTCACCCACTCACCCACTCACCCACTCACCCACTCACCCACTCACCCACTCGCCCACTCACCCACTCACCAACTCACCCACTCACCCACTCACCCACTCACCCACTCACCCACTCACCCACTCATCCACTCACCCACTCACCCACTCACCCACTCACCCACTCACCCACTCACCCACTCACCCACTCACCCACTCACCCACTCACCCACTCACCAACTCACCCACTCACCCACGCACCCACGCAGTCCCAGGCACCCACTCACCCACTCACCCACTCACCCACTCACCCACTCACCCACTCACCCACTCACCCACTCACCCACTCACCCACTCACCCACTCACCCACTCACCCACTCACCCACTCACCCACTCACCCACTCACCCATTCACCCACTCACCCACTCACCCACTCACCCACTCACCCACTCACCCACTCACCCACTCACCCACTCACCCACTCACCCACTCACCCACTCACCCACGCACCAACGCACCCACGCACCCAGGCACCCACGCACCCACGCACCCAGGGACCCACCCCTCCACGCACGCACTCACCCACTCCCCCACTCACCCACTCACCCACTCACCCAATCACCCACTCACTCACTCACCCACTCACCCAATCACCCACTCACCCACTCACCCACTCACCAACTCACCCACTCACCCACTCACCCACTCACCCACTCACCAACTCACCCACTCACCCACTCACCCACTCACCCACTCACCCACTCACCCACTCACCCACTCACCCACTCACCCACTCACCCACTCACCCACTCACCCACTCAGCCACTCACCAACTCACCCACTCACCCACTCACCCACTCACCCACTCACCAACTCACCCACTCACCCACTCACCCACTCACCCACTCACCCACTCATCCCCTCACCCATTCACCCACTCATATACTCACCCACTCACCCACTCGCCCACTCACCCACTCACCCACTCACCCACTCACCCACTCACCCACTCACCCACTCACCCACTCACCCACTCACCCACTCACCCACTCACCCACTCACCCACTCACCCACTCACCCACTCACCCACTCACCAACTCACCCACTCACCCACTCACCCACTAACCCACTCACCCTCTCATCCACTCACCCACTCACCCACTCACCCACTCACCTACTCACCCACTCACCCACTCACCCACTCACCCACTCACCCACTCACCCACTCACCCACTCACCCACTCACCAACTCACCCACTCACCCACTCACCCACTCACCCACTCACCAACTCACCCACTGACCCATTCACCCACTCACCCACTCACCCACTCATCCACTCACCCACTCACCCACTCATATACTCACCCACTCACCCACTCGCCCACTCACCCACTCACCCACTCACCCACTCACCCACTCACCCACTCACCCACTCATCCACTCACCCACTCACCCACTCACCCACTCACCCACTCACCCACTCACCCACTCACCCACTCACCCACTCACCCACTCACCCACTCACCCACTCACCCAGTCACCCACTCACCCACTCAGCCACTCACCCACTCACCCACTCACCCACTCACCCACTCACACAGTCACCCACTCACCCACTCACCCACTCACCCACTCACCCACTCACCCACTCACCCACTCACCCATTCACCCACTCACCCACTCACCCACTCACCCACTCACCCACTCACCCACTCACCCACTCACCCACTCACCCACTCACCCACTCACCCACTCACCCACTCGCCCACTCACCCACTCACCAACTCACCCACTCGCCCACTCACCCACTCACCCACTCACCCACTCACCCACTCATCCACTCACCCACTCACCCACTCACCCACTCACCCACTCACCCACTCACCCACTCACCCACTCACCCACTCACCCACTCACCCACTCACCCACTCACCCACTCACCCACGCACCCACGCAGTCCCAGGCACCCACTCACCCACTCACCCACTCACCCACGCACCCACTCACCCACTCACCCACTCACCCACTCACCCACTCACCCACTCACCCACTCACCCACTCAACCACTCACCCACTCACCCACTCACCCACTTACCCACTCACCCACTCACCCACTCACCCACTCACCCACTCACCCACTCACCCACTCACCCACTCACCCACTCACCCACTCAACCACTCACCCACTCACCCACTCACCCACTTACCCTCTCACCCACTCACCCACTCACCCACTCACACACTCACCCACTCACCCACTCACCCACTCACCCACTCACCCACTCACCCAGTCACCCACTCACCCACTCACCCACTCAACCACTCCCCCCTCACCCACTCACCCACTCAAACACTCACCCACTCACCCACTCACGCACTCACCCAGTCACCCACTCACCCACTCACCCACTCACCCATTCACCCACTCACCCACTCACCCACTCACCCACTCACCCACTCACTCACCCACTCACCCACTCACCCACTCACCCACTCACCCACTCACCCACTCACCCACTCACCCACTCAACCACTCACCTACTCACCCGGTCACCCACTCACCCACTCACCCACTCACCCACTCACCCACTCACCCACTCACCCACTCACCCACTCACCCACTCACCCACTCAAACACTCACCCACTCACCAACTCACCCACTCACCCACTCACCCACTCACCCACTCACCCACTCACCCACTCACCCACTCACCCACTCACCCAATCACCCACTCACCCACTCACCCACTCACCCACTCACCCACTCACCCACTCACCCACTCACCCACTCACCCACTCACCCACTCACCCACTCACCCACTCACCCACTCACCCACTCACCCACTCACCCACTCACCCACCTACCCACTCACCCACTCACCCACTCACCCACTCACCCACTCACCCACTCACCCACTCACCCACTCACCCACTCACCCACTCACCCACTCACCCACTCACCCACTCACCCACTCACCCACTCACCAACTCACCCACTCACCCACTCACCCACTCACCCACTCACCCACTCACCCACTCACCCACTCACCCACTCACCCACGCACCAACGCACCCACGCACCCAGGCACCCACGCACCCACGCACCCAGGGACCCACCCCTCCACGCACGCACTCACCCACTCCCCCACTCACCCACTCACCCACTCACCCACTCACCCACTCACTCACTCACCCACTCACCCAATCACCCACTCACCCACTCACCCACTCACCAACTCACCCACTCACCCACTCACCCACTCACCCACTCACCAACTCACCCACTCACCCACTCACCCACTCACCCACTCACCCACTCACCCACTCACCCACTCACCCACCCATATACTCACCCACTCACCCACTCGCCCACTCACCCACTCACCCACTCACCCACTCACCCACTCACCCACTCACCCACTCATCCACTCACCCACTCACCCACTCACCCACTCACCCACTCACCCACTCACCCACTCACCCACTCACCCACTCACCCACTCACCCACTCACCCACTCACCCACTCACCCACTCACCCACTCACCCACTCACCCACTCACCCACTCACCCACTCACCCACTCACACAGTCACCCACTCACCCACTCACCCACTCACCCACTCACCCACTCACCCACTCACCCACTCACCCACTCACCCACTCACCCACTCACCCACTCACCCACTCACCCACTCACCCACTCACCCACTCACCCACTCACCCACTCACCCACTCACCCCACTCACCCACTCACCCACTCGCCCACTCACCCACTCACCAACTCACCCACTCGCCCACTCACCCACTCACCCACTCACCCACTCACCCACTCATCCACTCACCCACTCACCCACTCACCCACTCACCCACTCACCCACTCACCCACTCACCCACTCACCCACTCACCCACTCACCCACTCACCCACTCACCCACTCACCCACTCACCCACTCACCCACTCACCCACTCACCCACTCACCCACTCAACCACTCACCCACTCACCCACTCACCCACTAACCCACTCACCCACTCACCCACTCACCCACTCACCCACTCACCCACTCACCCACTCACCCACTCACCCACTCACCCACTCACCCACTCACCCACTCACCCACTCACCCACTCACCCACTCACCCACTCACCCACCTACCCACTCACCCACTCACCCACTCACCCACTCACCCACTCACCCACTCACCCACTCACCCACTCACCCACTCACCCACTCACCCACTCACCCACTCACCCACTCACCCACTCACCCACTCACCAACTCACCCACTCACCCACTCACCCACTCACCCACTCACCCACTCACCCACTCACCCACTCACCCACTCACCCACGCACCAACGCACCCACGCACCCAGGCACCCGGGCACCCACGCACCCAGGGACCCACCCCTCCACGCACGCACTCACCCACTCCCCCACTCACCCACTCACCCACTCACCCACTCACCCACTCACTCACTCACCCACTCACCCAATCACCCACTCACCCACTCACCCACTCACCAACTCACCCACTCACCCACTCACCCACTCACCCACTCACCAACTCACCCACTCACCCACTCACCCACTCAGCCACTCACCCACTCATCCACTCACCCACTCACCCACCCATATACTCACCCACTCACCCACTCGCCCACTCACCCACTCACCCACTCACCCACTCACCCACTCACCCACTCACCCACTCATCCGCTCACCCACTCACCCACTCGGCCACTCACCCACTCACCCACTCACCCACTCACCACTCACCCACTCACCCACTCACCCACTCACCCACTCACCCACTCACCCACTCACCCACTCACCCACTCACCCACTCACCCACTCACCCACTCACCCACTCACACAGTCACCCACTCACCCACTCACCCACTCACCCACTCACCCACTCACCCACTCACCCACTCACCCACTCACCCACTCACCCACTCACCCACTCACCCACTCACCCACTCACCCACCTCACCCACTCACCCACTCACCCACTCACCCACTCACCCCACTCACCCACTCACCACTGCCACTCACCCACTCACCCACTCACCACCCACTGGCCCACTCACCCACTCACCCACTCACCCACTTCCTCACCCACTCACCCACTCACCCCACTCACCCACTCACCCACTCACCCACTCACACCCACTCACCCACTCACCCACTCACCCACTCACCCACTCACCCACTCACCCACTCACCACTCACCCACTCACCCACTCACCCACTCACCCACTCACCCACTCACCCACTCAACCACTCACCCACTCACCCACTCACCCACTGACCCACTCACCCACTCACCCACTCACCCACTCACCCACTCACCACCCACTCTCACCCACACCCACTCACCCACTCACCCACTCAACCCACTCACCCACTCACCCACTCACCCACTTACCCACTCACCCACTCACCCACTCACCCACTCACACACTCACCCACTCACCCACTCACCCACTCACCCACTCACCCACTCACCCACTCACCCACTCACCCACTCACCCACTCCCCCCTCACCCACTCACCCACTCAAACACTCACCCACTCACCCACTCACCCACTCACCCAGTCACCCACTCACCCACTCACCCACTCGCCCATTCACCCACTCACCCACTCACCCACTCACCCACTCACCCACTCACTCAACCACTCACCCACTCACCCACTCACCCACTCACCCACTCACCCACTCACCCACTCACCTACTCACTCGGTCACCCACTCACCCACTCACCCACTCACCCACTCACCCACTCACCCACTCACCCACTCACCCACCCACCCACTCACCCACTCACCCACTCACCCACTCACCCACTCACCCACTCACCCACTCACCCACTCACCCACTCACCCACTCACCCACTCACCAGCTCACCCACTCACCCACTCACCCACTCACCCACTCACCCACTCACCCACTCACCCACTCACCCACTCACCCACTCACCCACTCACCCACTCACCCACTCACCCACTCACCCACTCACCCACTCACCCACTCACCCACTCACCCACTCACCCACTCACCCACTCACCCACTCACCCACTCACCCACTCACCCACTCACCCACTCACCCACTCACCCACTCACCCACTCACCCACTCACCCACTCACCCACTCACCCACTCACCCACTCACCCACTCACCCACTGACCCACTCACCCACTCACCCACTCACCCACTCACCCACTCACCCACTCACCCACTCACCCACTCACCCACTCAACTACTCACCCACTCACCCACTCACCCACTCACCCACTCACCCACTCACCCACTCACCCACTCACCCACTCACCCACTCACCCACTCACCCACTCACCCACTCACCCACTCACACAATCACCCACTCACCCACTCACCCACTCACCCACTCACCCACTCACCCACTCACCCACTCACCCACTCACCCACTCATCCACTCACCCACTCACCCACTCACCCACTCACCCACTCACCCACTCACCCACTCACCCGCTCACCCACTCACCCACTCACCCACTCACCCACTCACCCACTCACCCACTCACCCACTCACCCACTCACCCACTCACCCACTCACCCACTCACCAACTCACCCACTCACCCACTCACCCACTCACCCACTCACCCACTCACCCACTCACCCACTCACCCACTCACCCACTGAGCAAATTAACCCACTCACCCACTCATCCACTCACCCACTCACCCACTCACCCACTCACCCACTCACCCACTCACCCACTCACCCACTCACCCACTCACCCACTCACCCACTCACCCACTCACCCACTCACCCACTCACCCACTCACCCACTCACCCACTCAACCACTCAGCCACACACCCACACACCCACTCACCCACTCGGCCGCTCACCCACTCACCCACTCACCCACTCACCCACTCACCCACTCACCCACTCACCCACTCAACCACTTACCCACTCACCCACTCACCCACTCAGCCACTCACCCACTCACCCACTCACCGACTCACCCAGTCACCCACTCACCCACTCACCCACTCACCCACTCACCGACGCACCCACTCACCCACTCACCCACTCACCCACTCACCCACTCACCCACTCACCCACTCACCCACTCGGCCACTCACCCACTCACCCACTCACCCACTCACCCACTCACCTACTCACCCACTCACCCACTCACCCACTCACCCACTCACCCACTCACCCACTCACCCACTCACCCACTCACCCACTCACCCACTCACCCACTCACCCACTCACCCACTCACCCACTCACCCACTCACCCACTCACCCACTCACCCACGCACCCACGCACCCACGCACCAACGCACCCACGCACCCAGGCACCCACGCACCCACGCACCCAGGGACCCACCCCTCCACGCACGCACTCACCCACTCCCCCACTCACCCACTCACCCACTCACCCACTCACCCACTCACCCCATCACCCACTCACCCACTCACCCACTCACCAACTCACCCACTCACCCACTCACCAACTCACCCCCTCACCCACTCACCCACTCACCCACTCACCCACTCACCCACTCACCCACTCACCCACTCACCCACTCACCCACTCACCCACTCACCCACTCACCCACTCACCCACTCACCCACTCACCCAATCACCCACTCACCCACTCACCCACTCACCCACTCACCCACTCACCCACTCACCCACTGACCCACTCACCCACTCACCCACTCACCCACTCACCCACTCACCCACTCACCCACTCACCCACTCACCCACTCACCCACTCACCCACTCACCCACTCACCCACGCACCCACGCACCAACGCACCCACGCACCCAGGCACCCACGCACCCACGCACCCAGGGACCCACCCCTCCACGCACGCACTCACCCACTCCCCCACTCACCCACTCACCCAATCACCCACTCACCCACTCACCCACGCACCCACGCACCCACTCAACCACTCACCCACTCACCCACTCACCCACTCACCCACTCACCCACTCACCCACTCACCCACTCACCCACTCACCCACTCACCCACTCACCGACTCACCCACTCACCCACTCACCCACTCATCCACTCACCCACTCACCCACTCACCCACTCACCCACTCACCCACTCACCCACTCACCCACTCACCCACTCACCCACTCACCCACTCACCCACTCACCCACTCACCTACTCACCCACTCACCCACTCACCCACTCACCTACTCACCCACTCACCCACTCACCCACTCACCCACTTACCCACTCAGCCACTCACCCACTCACCCACTCACCCACTCGCCCACTCACCCACTCACCCACTGACCCACTCATCCACTGTCCCACTCACCCACTCACCCACTCACCCACTCACCCACGCACCCACGCACCCACGCACCAATGCACCCACGCACCCAGGCACCCACGCACCCACGCACCCAGGGACCCACCCCTCCACGCACGCACTCACCCACTCCCTCACTCACCCACTCACCGACTCACCCACTCACCCACTCACCCAATCACCCACTCACCCACTCACCCACTCACCCACTCGCCCACTCACCCACTCACCCACTCACCCACTCACCCACTCACCCACTCACCCACTCACCCACTCACCCACTCACACACTCACCCACTCACCCACTCACCCACTCACCCACTCACCCACTCACCCACTCGGCCACTCACCCACGCACCCACTCACCCACTCACCCACTCACCCACTTACCCACTCACCCACTCACACACTCACCCACTCACCCACTCACCAACTCACCCACTCACCCACTCACCCACTCACCCACTCACCCACTCACCCACTCACCCACTCACCCACTCACCCACTCACCCACGCACCCACGCACCCACGCACCCACGTACCCACGCACCCACGCACCCACGCACCCACGCACCCACGCACCCACGCACCCACGCACCCACTCACCCATTCACCCACTCACCCACTCACCCACTCACCCACTCACACACTCACCCACTCACCCACTCACCCACTCATCCACTCAGCCACTCACCCACTCACCCACTCACCCACTCACCCACTCACCCACTCACCCACTCACCCAATCACCCACTCACTCACTCACCCACTCACCCAATCACCCACTCACCCACTCACCCACTCACCCACTCAACCACTCACCCACTCAACCACTCACCAACTCACCCACTCACCCACTCACCCACTCACCCGCTCACCCACTCACCCACTCACCCACTTACCCACTCACCCACTCACCCACTCACCCACTTACCCACTCACCCACTCACCCACTCACCCACTCAAACACTCACCCACTCACCCACTCACCCACTAACCCACTCACCCACGCACCCACGCACCCACGCACCCACGCACCCACGCACCCACGCACCCACGCACCCACCCACCCACGCACCCACGCACCCACTCACCCACTCACCCACTCAGCCACTCACCCACTCACCCACTCACCCACTAACCCACTCACCCACTCACCCACTCACCCACTCACCCACTCACCCACTCACCCACTCACCCACTCACCCACTCACACACTCACCCACTCACCCACTCACCCACTCACCCACTCACCCACTCACCCACTCACCCACTCACCCACTCACCCACTCACCCACTCACCCACTCACCCACTCACCCACTCACCCACTCACCCACTCACCTACTCACCCACTCACCCACTCTCCCACTCGCCCACTCACCCACTCACCCCCTCACCCACACACCCACTCACCCACTCACCCACTCACCCACTCACCCACTCACCCACGCACCCACGCACCCACGCACCCACGCACCAACGCACCCACGCACCCACGCGGCCACGCACCCACGCCCCCACGCACCCACGCACCCACTCACCCACTCACCGGCTCACCCACTCACCCACTCACCCACTCACCCACTCACCCACTCACCCACTCACCCACTCACCCACTCACCCACTCAGCCACTCACCCACTCACCCACGCACCCACGCACCCACACACCCACGCACCCACTCACCCACGCACCGACGCGGCCAAGCACCCACGCACCCACGCACCCACGCACCCACTCGCCCACTCGCCCACTCGCCCACTCACCCACTCACCCACCCACCCACTCACCCACTCACCCACTCACCCACTCACCCACTCACCCACTCACACACTCACCCACTCACCCACTCACCCACTCACCCACTCACCCACTCACCCACTCAGCCACTCACCCACTCACCCACTCACCCACTCACCCACTCACCCACTCACCCACTCACCCACTCACCCACTCACCCACTCACCCACTCACCCACTCACCCACTCACCCACTTACCCACTCACCCACTCACCCACTCACCCACTCACCCACTCACCCACTCACCCACTCACCCACTCACCCACTCTCCCACTCAACCACTCACCCACTCACCCACTCACCCACTCACCCACTCACCCACTCACCCACTCACCCACTCACCCACTCACCCACTCGCCCACTCGCCCACTCGCCCACTCGCCCACTCGCCCACTCACCCACTCACCCACCCACCCACTCACCCACTCACCCACTCACCCACTCACCCACTCACCCACTCACACACTCACCCACTCACCCACTCACCCACTCACCCACTCACCCACTCACCCACTCAGCCACTCACCCACTCACCCACTCACCCACTCACCCACTCAGCCACTCACCCACTCACCCACTCACCCACTCACCCACTCACCCACTCACCCACTCACCCACTCACCCACTCACCCACTCACCCACTCACCCACTCAGCCACTCACCCACTCACCCACTCACCCACTCACCCACTCACCCACTCACCCACTGACCCACTCACCCACTCACCCACTCACCCACTCACCCACTCACCCACTCACCCACTCACCCACTCACCCGCTCACCCACGCACCCACGCACCTACGCACCCACACACCCACGCACCCACGCACCCACGCACCCACGCACCCACGCACCCACGCACCCACGCACCCACGCACCCACTCACCCACTTACCCACTCACCCACTCACCCACTCACCCACTCACCCACTCACCCACTCACCCACTCACCCACTCACCCACTCACTCACTCACCCACTCACCCACTCACCCACTCACCCACTCACCCACTCACCCACTCACCCACTCACCCACTCACCCACTCACACACTCACCCACTCACCCAGTCACCCACTCACCCACTCACCCACTCACCCACTCACCCACTCACCCACTCACCCACTCACCCACTCACCCACTCACCCACTCACCCACTCACCAACTCACCCACTCACCCACTCACTCACTCACCCACTCACCCACTCACCCACTCACCCACTCACCCACTCACCCACTCACCCACACACCCACTCACCCACTCACCCACTCAGCCACTCACCCACTCACCCACTTACCCGGTCAGCCACTCGCCCACTCGCCCACTCGCCCACTCACCCACTCACCCACTCACCCACTCACCAACTCACCCACTCACCCACTCACCCACTCACCCACTCACCCACTCACCCACTCACCCCCTCACCCACTCATCCACTCACCCACTCACCCAGTCGCCAACTCAACCACTCCACCACTCCACCACTCCACCACTCCACCACTCCACCACTCCACCACTCCACCACTCCACCACTCCACCACTCCACCACTCCACCACACCACCACTCCACCACTCCACCACTCCACCACTCCACCACTCCACCACTCCACCACTCCACCACTCCACCGCTCCACCGCTCCACCACTCCACCACTCCACCACTCCACCACTCCACCACTCCACCACTCCACCACTCCACCACTCCACCACTCCACCACTCCACCACTCCACCACTCCACCACTCCACCACTCCACCACTCCACCACACCACCACTCCAGCACTCCACCACTCCACCACTCAACCACTCCCCCACTCCACCACTGCACCACACCACCACTCCACCACTCCACCACTCCACCACTCCGCCACTCCGCCACTCCACCACTCCACCACTCCACCACTCCACCACTCCACCACTCCACCGTTCCACCACTCCACCACTCCACCACTCCGGAGAGGCCGAAAGAGCGGACTAACACGGACGGAGACTCGAATGCAAACGCCAGGGACGCCACGAGGACGAGAAGGCGGTGGCAGGAAAAAGCAGGAGGGCAGACACGGAGAGCATGCACTAGTACAAGCGAGGAAGAGGGAGGGGGATAGGAAGCATGCGAGGAGCACAGAGCGAGCACGCGCACCGGTGAACGGAAGCCAGGAGGCCCAGGACGCCGCACATAGAACACCGCACACAAAGCGTGCACACCGGTGAACAGGAGGCAAGGGGCCCAGGACACCGTACACACGACACAGCGCACCGAGGCAGGCACACCGGTGAACAGGAGCCAAGCGGCCCAGGACACCGCTTACGCAACAACACACAGCGAGCGTGCACACCGGAGAACAGGGACCAAGCGGCCCAGGACACGGCACCCGCAACACCACAAACAGAGCGTGCACGCCAGTGAGCAGGAGCCAGGAGGCCCAGGAAACCGTGCACGCAACACCACACACAGGGCGTGCACAGCGGTGAACAGGAGCCAGGAGGCCCAGGACGCCGTACACGCAACACCACACACGGAGCGAGCACACCGGTGAACAGGAGCCAGGGGGCCCGGGACACCGAACACGCAACAGGCCGGGGCCGCAGCACTGGGGAAGGGGGCGGGAAGGGAGCGACCCGTGCTAGGCGCACGAAACGCTCCCCGGATGGATGAGGATCCAGAGGGCCCGCGCCACAGGGTTGCTGGCGGCCCGGTGGGGTATAAACACGGGATGAGGGATGGGATGGGGCCGCAAGACAGCCCAGGGGATTAGGCCGGGAAGGGAGCGACCCGTGCTATGCACACGAAGCGGTCCCCGGAAGGAAGAGGCCCCAGGCGGCCAGCGCCACAGGGTAGCAGGCGACCCGGGGGGGTATAAACACGGGATGAAGGGACAACGGGACGGGGCGGGGAAGGGCGTGTGGCTAGGGCCGCACAACGGCCCGACGGGGTAGGGAGTCCATGGGACGCAGGGAACGGGCCGGTGCCGGGATGAGGCAAAGGGGAATGGGACATGGGAAGGGCAGGGAGGCCGAAAGCGCCAAGCAACAGCCCCATGGGATTGGGAAACCGGTCGCCATGGAGTGGTGAACCATGGGCCAACCATGGGGAGCCTGGCCACGGGAAGTCGGGAAAATGCCCTGAACTCCGGGACGGCCGTGAGGTGTCCGCAGGGGTGAGGGTTGACCTTGAGATCCCCGGGTCAATGGCCTGAGTACACGTAGGTTCACGCGTGAGCGGGACCAGGGGGAACGTGGAAAGGGTCGCGCCCTGGCCTCCAGCCGTGGATGGACGACAACCAAGTGCATCCGGGAGCCGAGTGGGTACTCCAGCCCGTGAGGGATGGGGAGTGGTGGAATGTGGTTGACAGAGAGAAATGCTCCGCTGTCGGCGAGGGCTATCCACAGGACACCCGCCTGCAGGCGCCCAATAGGCTGTGCTAGGGGGGAAAGGCCGGGGAATCCTTCGAAGGGTGACCAGAAGGAGCTGAAACCGTGAGGGCAGCGACTGAAGGGAGGCTACCACCGGTGATGCTCCAAGGGAACCTGGTTGAAGTTCTCGGCCGTGAGGTGAGACAAGGGTCGCCAGGGGAACTGATGGTGGAGAGCACTCCTTCCCGCCAGAGGCGGCCACCATGTAAAACAAACAAGGAGATGTCAGATGAGGCTGCGGAAGCGGCCGCCCTTACTTACTTACTTACTTGGTGCTACTCCGGCAAATGTCCCTGGGGAGGGGACACCTTCGGGGTGGTTGGAAGCTCCTCTGCTTCCTGTTGATGAGGGGCCTCCTTTGTTCTTCGAGCTACCGGCGTACGCCGACTGGCTGTAGTTCGCTGCCGGGAACGGTGCCAGTGATCGACTCGGTCGGGCTGGCACTGACGCAACTGACCGACAGCGGGGAGCTGAGGTCGATGTCACTGGGGCTTCGGCACCGTCGCCATCGTGGTCGCAATCGCCGTTGTCCTCATCAATATCGATGATGTTCGACGGTGATGCTCGAGAGGGCAGAGTTCAAGGGCAAGGTCGGGATGTCCAGGGAGTAGAGCCGTAGGTTGAGGCTCGAGTGGTCGACCTGGAACCCCGCATGCGTTTACGATAACTCAAGCTGCAAACAGGTGAGGTTGCTCAGGGTGGGGTCGAAGGAACTCACGGTACACTGGGACCTCCTCTAGAGCTTTACTCGACTCCCCGGACCACGTGTCGTCATTCCCTTCACAGCGGTACAGGAATGTGCGGCGCTTTTTAGATCCCACTCGACGTCTAGCCAGAATCTTAACAAGTCGAGGGGAAGCTCCAGTCTTGAGAGGCGGCATTGGGAATTCCCGCACTAGCTGTCCCTCCCGTTGGATGTGGATTTTTATGCTGTCACGATTGAAAATGCGCAACCCATCAAAGGGGGCAGGAATGTCCGGTTTAACGTTCTCACCCTTGTTGAGCGCCTCAAGAAATTTATATGGGCCACACCAAACAACATCGAGTTTCCCTTCGTGTTGATATTCGGGTACTGAAGCGGTACCCAGAACCCCATGGCCAGGTTACGGCATACAACCGGTCTCCGGTCCACTAACCCCATGTACGGCGTGCTCCGTGCCGTGAAGCCCCGCATCGGCAACCGATGCACCGCCAGCGGAGATTTGTGTATCAGAATATCAGGAATCAACAGGGCTTTATTTTCATATTGTTTCCGTCAATTTTTACGCTTCCGTTCTGATACTCACTGTTTTGACTGCTGGCGGTTGGATCGCGACTTTACCGTAACCGCCAGTTTAACTGTTTATAATGGAAATTTTAACGCAATCCGTCACGAAGGCTCCAAAGCCTTCAGGAACTGCATGGACGCTTCCGCAATTTTCATAATTAATACTCGCAACCTTAATCCGAATTTTTCAGGATGTCGAAATCGGATTTT
>CAXIWF010000944.1:0-27392 GCA_964036045.1 Eutreptiella sp. 'Long Island Sound 2002'
TTCCGAGAATTTTCCGTCAATTTTCCGAGAATTTTCCGAGAATTTTCCGAGAATTTTCCGAGAATTTTCCGAGAATTTTCCGAGAATTTTCCGTCAATTTTCCGAGAATTTTCCAAGAATTTTCCGAGATTTTTCCGAGAATTTTCTGAGAATTTTCCGAGAATTTTCCGACGATTTTCTGAGAATTTTCCGAGAATTTTCCGAGAATTTTCCGAGAATTTTCCGAGAATTTTCCGAGAATTTTCTGAGAATTTTCCGAGAATTTTCCGAGAATTTTCCGAGAATTTTCCGTCAATTTTCCGAGAATTTTCCCAGAATTTTCCGAGAATTTTCCGAGAATTTTCCGAGAATTTTCCGAGAATTTTCCGAGAATTTTCCGAGAATTTTCCGAGAATTTTCCGAGAATTTTCCGAGAATTTTCCGTCAATTTTGCGAGAATTTTCCGAGAATTTTCCGAGAATTTTCCGAGAATTTTCCAAGAATTTTCTGAGAATTTTCGGAGAATTTTCCGAGAATTTTCTGAGAATTTTCCGAGAATTTTCCGAGAATTTTCCGAGATTTTCCCAAGAATTTTGCGAGAATTTTCCGAGAATTTTCCGAGAATTTTCCGAGAATTTTCCGAGAATTTTCCGAGAATTTTCCGAGAATTTTCCGAGAATTTTCTGAGAATTTTCCGAGAATTTTCCGAGAATTTTCCGAGATTTTCCCAAGAATTTTGCGAGAATTTTCCGAGAATTTTTTCGAGAATTTTCCGAGAATTTTCCGAGAATTTTCTGAGAATTTTCCGAGAATTTTCCGAGAATTTTCCGAGATTTTCCCAAGAATTTTGCGAGAATTTTCCGAGAATTTTTTCGAGAATTTTCCGAGAATTTTCCGAGAATTTTCCGAGAATTTTCCGAGAATTTTCCGAGATTTTCCGAGAATTTTCTGAGAATTTTCCGAGAATTTTCCGAGAATTTTCCGAGAATTTTCCGAGAATTTTCCGAGAATTTTCCGAGAATTTTCCGAGAATTTTCCGAGAATTTTCCGAGAATTTTCCGAGAATTTTCCAAGAATTTTCCGAGAATTTTCCGAGAATTTTCCGAGAATTTTCGGGGAAGCTTCCGAGAATTTTCTGAGAATTTTCCGAGAATTTTCCGAGGATTTTCCGAGAATTTTCCGAGAATTTTCCGAGAATTTTCCAGGAATTTTCCGAGAATTTTCTGAGAATTTTCCGAGAAGTTTCCGAGAATTTTCCGAGAATTTTCCGAGAATTTTCCGAGAATTTTCCGTCAATTTTGCGAGAATTTTCCGAGAATTTTCCGAGAATTTTCCGAGAATTTTCCAAGAATTTTCTGAGAATTTTCCGAGAATTTTCCGAGAATTTTCTGAGAATTTTCCGAGATTTTCCCGAGAATTTTGCGAGAATTTTCCGAGAATTTTTTCGAGAATTTTCCGAGAATTTTCCGAGAATTTTCCGAGAATTTTCCGAGAATTTTCCGAGATTTTCCGAGAATTTTCTGAGAATTTTCCGAGAATTTTCCGAGAATTTTCCGAGATTTTCCCGAGAATTTTCCGAGAATTTTCCGAGAATTTTCCGAGAATTTTCCGAGAATTTTCCGCGAATTTTCCGAGAATTTTCCGAGATTTTTCCGTCAATTTTCCGAGAATTTTCCGAGAATTTTCCGAGAATTTTCCGTCAATTTTCCGAGAATTTTCCGAGAATTTTCCGAGAATTTTCCGAGAATTTTCCGAGAATTTTCCGAGAATTTTCCGTCAATTTTCCGAGAATTTTCCAAGAATTTTCCGAGATTTTTCCGAGAATTTTCTGAGAATTTTCCGAGAATTTTCCGACGATTTTCTGAGAATTTTCCGAGAATTTTCCGAGAATTTTCCGAGAATTTTCCGAGAATTTTCCGAGAATTTTCTGAGAATTTTCCGAGAATTTTCCGAGAATTTTCCGAGAATTTTCCGTCAATTTTCCGAGAATTTTCCCAGAATTTTCCGAGAATTTTCCGAGAATTTTCCGAGAATTTTCCGAGAATTTTCCGAGAATTTTCCGAGAATTTTCCGAGAATTTTCCGAGAATTTTCCGAGAATTTTCCGTCAATTTTGCGAGAATTTTCCGAGAATTTTCCGAGAATTTTCCGAGAATTTTCCAAGAATTTTCTGAGAATTTTCGGAGAATTTTCCGAGAATTTTCTGAGAATTTTCCGAGAATTTTCCGAGAATTTTCCGAGATTTTCCCAAGAATTTTGCGAGAATTTTCCGAGAATTTTTTCGAGAATTTTCCGAGAATTTTCCGAGAATTTTCCGAGAATTTTCCGAGAATTTTCCGAGATTTTCCGAGAATTTTCTGAGAATTTTCCGAGAATTTTCCGAGAATTTTCCGAGAATTTTCCGAGGCTTTTCCGAGAATTTTCCGAGAATTTTCCGAGAATTTTCCGAGAATTTTCCGAGAATTTTCTGAGAATTTTCCGAGAATTTTCCGAGAATTTTCCGAGATTTTTCCGAAAATTTTCCAAGAATTTTCCGAGAATTTTCCGAGAATTTTCCGTCAATTTTCCGAGAATTTTCCAAGAATTTTCCGAGATTTTTCCGAGAATTTTCTGAGAATTTTCCGAGAATTTTCCGTCAATTTTCCGAGAATTTTCCAAGAATTTTCCGAGATTTTTCCGAGAATTTTTTCGAGAATTTTCCGAGAATTTTCCGAGAATTTTCTGAGAATTTTCCGAGAATTTTCCGAGAATTTTCCGAGAATTTTCCGTCAATTTTCCGAGAATTTTCCCAGAATTTTCCGAGAATTTTCCGAGAATTTTCCGAGAATTTTCCGAGAATTTTCCGAGAATTTTCCGAGAATTTTCCGAGAATTTTCCGAGAATTTTCCGAGAATTTTCCGTCAATTTTGCGAGAATTTTCCGAGAATTTTCCGAGAATTTTCCGAGAATTTTCCAAGAATTTTCTGAGAATTTTCCGAGAATTTTCCGAGAATTTTCTGAGAATTTTCCGAGAATTTTCCGAGAATTTTCCGAGATTTTCCCGAGAATTTTGCGAGAATTTTCCGAGAATTTTTTCGAGAATTTTCCGAGAATTTTCCGAGAATTTTCCGAGATTTTCCGAGAATTTTCTGAGAATTTTCCGAGAATTTTCCGAGAATTTTCCGAGATTTTCCCGAGAATTTTCCGAGAATTTTCCGAGAATTTTCCGAGAATTTTCCGAGAATTTTCCGAGAATTTTCCGAGAATTTTCGGAGAATTTTCCGTCAATTTTCCGAGAATTTTCCGAGAATTTTCCGAGAATTTTCCGTCAATTTTCCGAGAATTTTCCGAGAATTTTCCGAGAATTTTCCGAGAATTTTCCGAGGCTTTTCCGAGAATTTTCCGAGAATTTTCCGAGAATTTTCCGAGAATTTTCCGAGAATTTTCTGAGAATTTTCCGAGAATTTTCCGAGAATTTTCCGAGATTTATCCGAGAATTTTCCGTCAATTTTCCGAGAATTTTCTGAGAATTTTCCGAGAATTTTCCGTCAATTTTCCGAGAATTTTCCGAGAATTTTCCGAGAATTTTCCGAGAATTTTCCAAGAATTTTCCGAGAACTTTCCGAGAATTTTCCGAGAATTTTCCGAGAATTTTCCGAGAATTTTCCGAGAATTTTCCGTCAATTTTCCGAGAATTTTCCGAGAATTTACCGAGAATTTTCCGAGAATTTTCGGGGAATTTTCCGAGAATTTTCGAGGAATTTTCCGAGAATTTTCTGAGAATTTTCCGAGAATTTTCCGAGAATTTTCCGAGAATTTTCCAAGAATTTTCCGAGAATTTTCCGAGAATTTTCCGTCAATTTTCCGAGAATTTTCCGAGAATTTTCCGAGAATTTTCCGAGAATTTTCCGAGAATTTTCCGAGAATTTTCCGAGAATTTTCCGAGAATTTTCTGAGAATTTTCCGAGAATTTTCCGAGAATTTTCCGAGAATTTTCTGGGAATTTTCCGAGAATTTTCTGAGAATTTTCCGAGAATTTTCCGAGACTTTTCCGAGAATTTTCCGAGAATTTTCGGAGAATTTTCGGAGAATTTTCCGAGAATTTTCCGAGAATTTTCCGAGAATTTTCCGAGATTTTTCCGAAAATTTTCCAAGAATTTTCCGAGAATCTTCCGAGAATTTTCCGTCAATTTTCCGAGAATTTTCCAAGAATTTTCCGAGATTTTTCCGAGAATTTTCTGAGAATTTTCCGAGAATTTTCCGACGATTTTCTGAGAATTTTCCGAGAATTTTCCGAGAATTTTCCGTGAATTTTCCGAGAATTTTCCGAGAATTTTCCGAGAATTTATTGAGAATTTTCTGAGAATTTTCCGAGAATTTTCCGAGAATTTTCCGAGAATTTTCCGAGAATTTTCCGAGAATTTTCCTAGAATTTTCCGAGAATTTTCCGTGAATTTTCCGAGAATTTTCTGAGAATTTTCCGAGAATTTTCCGAGAATTTTCCGAGAATTTTCCGAGAATTTTCCGTCAATTTTCCGAGAATTTTCCGAGAATTTTCCGAGAATTTTGCGAGAATTTTCCGAGAATTTTCCGAGAATTGTCTGAGAATTTTCCGAGAATTTTCCGAGAATTTTCTGAGAATTTTCCGAGAATTTTCCGAGAATTTTCCGAGATTTTCCCGAGAATTTTCCGAGAATTTTCCGAGAATTTTCCGAGAATTTTCCGAGAATTTTCCGAGAATTTTCCGAGATTTTTCCGAGAATTTTCCGAGAATTTTCCGAGAATTTTCTGAGAATTTTCCGAGAATTTTCCGAGAATTTTCCGAGATTTTCCCGAGAATTTCCCGAGAATTTTCCGAGAATTTTCCGAGAATTTTCCGAGAATTTTCCGAGAATTTTCCGAGAATTTTCCAAGAATTTTCCCAGAATTTTCCGTCAATTTTCCGAGAATTTTCCGAGAATTTTCCGAGAATTTTCCGAGAATTTTCCGAGAATTTTCCGAGAATTTTCCGAGAATTTTCCGAGAATTTTCCGAGAATTTTCCGAGAATTTTCTGAGAATTTTCCGAGAATTTTCCGAGAATTTTCTGAGAATTTTACGAGAATTTTCCGAGAATTTTCCGAGAATTTTCCGAGAATTTTCCGAGAATTTTCCGTCAATTTTCCGAGAATTTTCTCGAGAATTTTCCGAGAATTTTCCGAGAATTTTCCGAGAATTTTCCGAGAATTTTCCGAGAATTTTCCGAGAATTTTCCGAGAATTTTTTCCGAGAATTTTCTGAGAATATTTTCCGAGAATTTTCCGAGAATTTTCCGAGATTTTCCCGAGAATTTTCCGAGAATTTTCCGAGAATTTTCCGAGAATTTTCCGAGAATTTTCCGAGAATTTTCCCAGAATTTTCCGAGAATTTTCCGAGAATTTTCCGAGAATTTTCCGTCAATTTTCCGAGAATTTTCCGAGAATTTTCCGAGAATTTTCCGTCAATTTTCCGAGAATTTTCCGAGAATTTTCCGAGAATTTTCCGAGAATTGTCTGAGAATTTTCCGAGAATTTTCCGAGAATTTTCTGAGAATTTTCCGAGAATTTTCCGAGAATTTTCCGAGATTTTCCCGAGAATTTTCCGAGAATTTTCCGAGAATTTTCCGAGAATTTTCCGAGAATTTTCCGAGAATTTTCCGAGATTTTTCCGAGAATTTTCCGAGAATTTTCCGAGAATTTTCTGAGAATTTTCCGAGAATTTTCCGAGAATTTTCCGAGATTTTCCCGAGAATTTCCCGAGAATTTTCCGAGAATTTTCCGAGAATTTTCCGAGAATTTTCCGAGAATTTTCCGAGAATTTTCCAAGAATTTTCCCAGAATTTTCCGTCAATTTTCCGAGAATTTTCCGAGAATTTTCCGAGAATTTTCCGAGAATTTTCCGAGAATTTTCCGAGAATTTTCCAAGAATTTTCCGAGAATTTTCCGAGAATTTTCCGAGAATTTCTGAGAATTTTCCGAGAATTTTCCGAGAATTTTCCGAGAATTTTACGAGAATTTTCCGAGAATTTTCCGAGAATTTTCCGAGAATTTTCCGAGAATTTTCCGTCAATTTTCCGAGAATTTTGTCGAGAATTTTCCCAGAATTTTCCGAGAATTTTCCGAGAATTTTCCGAGAATTTTCCGAGAATTTTCCGAGAATTTTCCGAGAATTTTTTCCGAGAATTTTCTGACAATTTTCCGAGAATTTTCCGAATATTTTCCGAGATTTTCCCGAGAATTTTCCGAGAATTTTCCGAGAATTTTCCGAGAATTTTCCGAGAATTTTCCGAGAATTTTCCCAGAATTTTCCGAGAATTTTCCGAGAATTTTCCGAGAATTTTCCGTCAATTTTCCGAGAATTTTCCGAGAATTTTCCGAGAATTTTCCGTCAATTTTCCGAGAATTTTCCGAGAATTTTCCGAGAATTTTCCGAGAATTTTCCGAGAATTTTCCGAGAATTTTCCGAGAATTTTCCGAGAATTTTCCGAGAATTTTCCGAGAATTTTCCGAGAATTTTCCGAGAATTTTCCGTCAATTTTCCGAGAATTTTCCGAGAATTTTCCGAGAATTTTCCGAGAATTTTCCGAGAATTTTCCGAGAATTTTCCGAGAATTTTCCGAGAATCTTCCGAGAATTTTCTGGGAATTTTCCGAGAATTTTCTGAGAATTTTCCGAGAATTTTCCGAGAATTTTCCGAGAATTTTCCGAGAATTTTCCGAGAATTTTCCGAGAATTTTCCGAGAATTTTCCGAGAATTTTCCGAGAATTTTCCGAGAATTTTCCGAGAATTTTCCGAGAATTTTCCGAGAATTTTCTGAGAATTTTCCGAGAATTTTCCGAGAATTTTCCGAGAATTTTCCGTCAATTTTGCGAGAATTTTCCGAGAATTTTCCGAGAATTTTCCGAGAATTTTCCGAGAATTTTCTGAGAATTTTCCGAGAATTTTCCGAGAATTTTCTGAGAATTTTCCGAGAATTTTCCGAGAATTTTCCGAGAATTTTCCGTCAATTTTCCGAGAATTTTCCGAGAATTTTCCGAGAATTTTCCGAGAATTTTCCGAGAATTTTCCGAGAATTTTCCGAGAATTTTCCGAGAATTTTCCGAGAATTTCCCGAGAATTTTCCGAGAATTTTCCGAGAATTTTCCGAGAATTTTCCGAGAATTTTCCGAGAATTTTCCGAGAATTTTCCGAGAATTTTCCGAGAATTTTCCGTCAATTTTCCGAGAATTTTCCGAGAATTTTCCGAGAATTTTCCGTCAATTTTCCGAGAATTTTCCGAGAATTTTCCGAGAATTTTCCGAGAATTTTCCGAGAATTTTCCGAGAATTTTCCAAGAATTTTCCGAGAATTTTCCGAGAATTTTCCGAGAATTTTCGGGGAATTTTCCGAGAATTTTCTGAGAATTTTCCAAGAATTTTCCGAGGATTTTCCGAGAATTTTCCGAGAATTTTCCGAGAATTTTCCAGGAATTTTCCAAGAATTTTCTGAGAATTTTCCGAGAATTTTCCGAGAATTTTCTGAGAATTTTCCGAGATTTTCCCGAGAATTTTGCGAGAATTTTCCGAGAATTTTTTCGAGAATTTTCCGAGAATTTTCCGAGAATTTTCCGAGAATTTTCCGAGAATTTTCCGAGATTTTCCGAGAATTTTCTGAGAATTTTCCGAGAATTTTCCGAGAATTTTCCGAGATTTTCCCGAGAATTTTCCGAGAATTTTCCGAGAATTTTCCGAGAATTTTCCGAGAATTTTCCGAGAATTTTCCGAGAATTTTCCGAGAATTTTCCGGCAATTTTCCGAGAATTTTCCGAGAATTTTCCGAGAATTTTTCGAGAATTTTCTGAGAATTTTCCGAGAATTTTCCGAGATTTTTCCGAAAATTTTCCAAGAATTTTCCGAGAATTTTCCGAGAATTTTCCGTCAATTTTCCGAGAATTTTCCAAGAATTTTCCGAGATTTTTCCGAGAATTTTCTGAGAATTTTCCGAAAATTTTCCGACGATTTTCTGAGAATTTTCCGAGAATTTTCCGAGAATTTTCCGAGAATTTTCCGAGAATTTTCCGAGAATTTTCTGAGAATTTTCCGAGAATTTTCCGAGAATTTTCCGAGAATTTTCCGTCAATTTTCCGAGAATTTTCCGAGAATTTTCCGAGAATTTTCCGAGAATTTTCCGAGAATTTTCCGAGAATTTTCCGTCAATTTTGCGAGAATTTTCCGAGAATTTTCCGAGAATTTTCCGAGAATTTTCCAAGAATTTTCTGAGAATTTTCCGAGAATTTTCCGAGAATTTTCCGAGAATTTTCCGAGAATTTTCCGAGAATTTTCCGAGAATTTTCCGGCAATTTTCCGAGAATTTTCCGAGAATTTTCCGAGAATTTTTCGAGAATTTTCTGAGAATTTTCCGAGAATTTTCCGAGATTTTTCCGAAAATTTTCCAAGAATTTTCCGAGAATTTTCCGAGAATTTTCCGTCAATTTTCCGAGAATTTTCCAAGAATTTTCCGAGATTTTTCCGAGAATTTTCTGAGAATTTTCCGAAAATTTTCCGACGATTTTCTGAGAATTTTCCGAGAATTTTCCGAGAATTTTCCGAGAATTTTCCGAGAATTTTCCGAGAATTTTCTGAGAATTTTCCGAGAATTTTCCGAGAATTTTCCGAGAATTTTCCGTCAATTTTCCGAGAATTTTCCGAGAATTTTCCGAGAATTTTCCGAGAATTTTCCGAGAATTTTCCGAGAATTTTCCGTCAATTTTGCGAGAATTTTCCGAGAATTTTCCGAGAATTTTCCGAGAATTTTCCAAGAATTTTCTGAGAATTTTCCGAGAATTTTCCGAGAATTTTCTGAGAATTTTCCGAGAATTTTCCGAGAATTTTCCGAGATTTTCCCGAGAATTTTGCGAGAATTTTCCGAGAATTTTTTCGAGAATTTTCCGAGAATTTTCCGAGAATTTTCCGAGAATTTTCTGAGAATTTTCTGAGAATTTTCCGAGAATTTTCCGAGAATTTTCCGTCAATTTTCCGAGAATTTTCCGAGAATTTTCCGAGAATTTTCCGAGAATTTTCCGAGAATTTTCCGAGAATTTTCTGAGAATTTTCCGAGAATTTTCCGAGAATTTTCTGAGAATTTTCCGAGAATTTTCTGAGAATTTTCCGAGAATTTTCCGTCAATTTTCCGAGAATTTTCCGAGAATTTTCCGAGAATTTTCCGAGAATTTTCCGAGAATTTTCCGAGAATTTTCCGAGAATTTTCCGAGAATTTTCCGAGAATTTTCCGAGAATTTTCTGAGAATTTTCCGAGAATTTTCCGAGAATTTTCCGAGATTTTCCCGAGAATTTTCCGAGAATTTTGCGAGAATTTTCCGAGAATTTTCCGAGAATTTTCCGAGAATTTTCCGAGAATTTTCCGAGAATTTTCCGAGAATTTTCCGTCAATTTTCCGAGAATTTTCCGAGAATTTTCCGAGAATTTTCCGTCAATTTTCCGAGAATTTTCCGAGAATTTTCCGAAAATTTTCTGAGAATTTTCCAAGAATTTTCCGAGAATTTTCCAAGAATTTTCCGAGAATTTTCCGAGAATTTTCCGAGAATTTTCGGGGAATTTTCCGAGAATTTTCTGAGAATTTTCCGAGAATTTTCCGAGGATTTTCCGAGAATTTTCCGAGAATTTTCCGAGAATTTTCCAGGAATTTTCCGAGAATTTTCTGAGAATTTTCCGAGAATTTTCCGAGAATTTTCCGAGAATTTTCCGAGAACTTTCGGAGAATTTTCCGTCAATTTTGCGAGAATTTTCCGAGAATTTTCCGAGAATTTTCCGAGAATTTTCCAAGAATTTTCTGAGAATTTTCCGAGAATTTTCCGAGAATTTTCTGAGAATTTTCCGAGATTTTCCCGAGAATTTTGCGAGAATTTTCCGAGAATTTTTTCGAGAATTTTCCGAGAATTTTCCGAGAATTTTCAGAGAATTTTCCGAGAATTTTCCGAGATTTTCCGAGAATTTTCCGAGAATTTTCCGAGAATTTTCCAAGAATTTTCCGAGAATTTTCCGAGAATTTTCCGAGAATTTTCCGAGAATTTTCCGAGAATTTTCCGAGAATTTTCCGAGAATTTTCCGAGAATTTTCTGATAATTTTCCGAGAATTTTCCGAGAATTTTCTGAGAATTTTCCGAGAATTTTCTGAGAATTTTCCGAGAATTTTCCGTCAATTTTCCGAGAATTTTCCGAGAATTTTCCGAGAATTTTCCGAGAATTTTCCGAGAATTTTCCGAGAATTTTCCGAGAATTTTCTGAGAATTTTCCGAGAATTTTCCGAGATTTTTCCGAGAATTTTCTGAGAATTTTCCGAAAATTTTCCGACGATTTTCTGAGAATTTTCCGAGAATTTTCCGAGAATTTTCCGAGAATTTTCCGAGAATTTTCCGAGAATTTTCTGAGAATTTTCCGAGAATTTTCCGAGAATTTTCCGAGAATTTTCCGTCAATTTTCCGAGAATTTTCCGAGAATTTTCCGAGAATTTTCCGAGAATTTTCCGAGAATTTTCCGAGAATTTTCCGTCAATTTTGCGAGAATTTTCCGAGAATTTTCCGAGAATTTTCCGAGAATTTTCCAAGAATTTTCTGAGAATTTTCCGAGAATTTTCCGAGAATTTTCCGAGAATTTTCCGAGAATTTTCCGAGAATTTTCCGAGAATTTTCCGGCAATTTTCCGAGAATTTTCCGAGAATTTTCCGAGAATTTTTCGAGAATTTTCTGAGAATTTTCCGAGAATTTTCCGAGATTTTTCCGAAAATTTTCCAAGAATTTTCCGAGAATTTTCCGAGAATTTTCCGTCAATTTTCCGAGAATTTTCCAAGAATTTTCCGAGATTTTTCCGAGAATTTTCTGAGAATTTTCCGAAAATTTTCCGACGATTTTCTGAGAATTTTCCGAGAATTTTCCGAGAATTTTCCGAGAATTTTCCGAGAATTTTCCGAGAATTTTCTGAGAATTTTCCGAGAATTTTCCGAGAATTTTCCGAGAATTTTCCGTCAATTTTCCGAGAATTTTCCGAGAATTTTCCGAGAATTTTCCGAGAATTTTCCGAGAATTTTCCGAGAATTTTCCGTCAATTTTGCGAGAATTTTCCGAGAATTTTCCGAGAATTTTCCGAGAATTTTCCAAGAATTTTCTGAGAATTTTCCGAGAATTTTCCGAGAATTTTCTGAGAATTTTCCGAGAATTTTCCGAGAATTTTCCGAGATTTTCCCGAGAATTTTGCGAGAATTTTCCGAGAATTTTTTCGAGAATTTTCCGAGAATTTTCCGAGAATTTTCCGAGAATTTTCTGAGAATTTTCTGAGAATTTTCCGAGAATTTTCCGAGAATTTTCCGTCAATTTTCCGAGAATTTTCCGAGAATTTTCCGAGAATTTTCCGAGAATTTTCCGAGAATTTTCCGAGAATTTTCTGAGAATTTTCCGAGAATTTTCCGAGAATTTTCTGAGAATTTTCCGAGAATTTTCTGAGAATTTTCCGAGAATTTTCCGTCAATTTTCCGAGAATTTTCCGAGAATTTTCCGAGAATTTTCCGAGAATTTTCCGAGAATTTTCCGAGAATTTTCCGAGAATTTTCCGAGAATTTTCCGAGAATTTTCCGAGAATTTTCTGAGAATTTTCCGAGAATTTTCCGAGAATTTTCCGAGATTTTCCCGAGAATTTTCCGAGAATTTTGCGAGAATTTTCCGAGAATTTTCCGAGAATTTTCCGAGAATTTTCCGAGAATTTTCCGAGAATTTTCCGAGAATTTTCCGTCAATTTTCCGAGAATTTTCCGAGAATTTTCCGAGAATTTTCCGTCAATTTTCCGAGAATTTTCCGAGAATTTTCCGAAAATTTTCTGAGAATTTTCCAAGAATTTTCCGAGAATTTTCCAAGAATTTTCCGAGAATTTTCCGAGAATTTTCCGAGAATTTTCGGGGAATTTTCCGAGAATTTTCTGAGAATTTTCCGAGAATTTTCCGAGGATTTTCCGAGAATTTTCCGAGAATTTTCCGAGAATTTTCCAGGAATTTTCCGAGAATTTTCTGAGAATTTTCCGAGAATTTTCCGAGAATTTTCCGAGAATTTTCCGAGAACTTTCGGAGAATTTTCCGTCAATTTTGCGAGAATTTTCCGAGAATTTTCCGAGAATTTTCCGAGAATTTTCCAAGAATTTTCTGAGAATTTTCCGAGAATTTTCCGAGAATTTTCTGAGAATTTTCCGAGATTTTCCCGAGAATTTTGCGAGAATTTTCCGAGAATTTTTTCGAGAATTTTCCGAGAATTTTCCGAGAATTTTCAGAGAATTTTCCGAGAATTTTCCGAGATTTTCCGAGAATTTTCCGAGAATTTTCCGAGAATTTTCCAAGAATTTTCCGAGAATTTTCCGAGAATTTTCCGAGAATTTTCCGAGAATTTTCCGAGAATTTTCCGAGAATTTTCCGAGAATTTTCCGAGAATTTTCTGATAATTTTCCGAGAATTTTCCGAGAATTTTCTGAGAATTTTCCGAGAATTTTCTGAGAATTTTCCGAGAATTTTCCGTCAATTTTCCGAGAATTTTCCGAGAATTTTCCGAGAATTTTCCGAGAATTTTCCGAGAATTTTCCGAGAATTTTCCGAGAATTTTCCGAGAATTTTCCGAGAATTTTCCGAGAATTTTCTGAGAATTTTCCGAGAATTTTCCGAGAATTTTCCGAGATTTTCCCGAGAATTTTCCGAGAATTTTGCGAGAATTTTCCGAGAATTTTCCGAGAATTTTCCGAGAATTTTCCGAGAATTTTCCGAGAATTTTCCGAGAATTTTCCGTCAATTTTCCGAGAATTTTCCGAGAATTTTCCGAGAATTTTCCGTCAATTTTCCGAGAATTTTCCGAGAATTTTCCGAAAATTTTCCGAGAATTTTCCAAGAATTTTCCGAGAATTTTCCAAGAATTTTCCGAGAATTTTCCGAGAATTTTCCGAGAATTTTCGGGGAATTTTCCGAGAATTTTCTGAGAATTTTCCGAGAATTTTCCGAGGATTTTCCGAGAATTTTCCGAGAATTTTCCGAGAATTTTCCAGGAATTTTCCGAGAATTTTCTGAGAATTTTCCGAGAATTTTCCGAGAATTTTCCGAGAATTTTCCGAGAACTTTCGGAGAATTTTCCGTCAATTTTGCGAGAATTTTCCGAGAATTTTCCGAGAATTTTCCGAGAATTTTCCAAGAATTTTCTGAGAATTTTCCGAGAATTTTCCGAGAATTTTCTGAGAATTTTCCGAGATTTTCCCGAGAATTTTGCGAGAATTTTCCGAGAATTTTTTCGAGAATTTTCCGAGAATTTTCCGAGAATTTTCAGAGAATTTTCCGAGAATTTTCCGAGATTTTCCGAGAATTTTCCGAGAATTTTCCGAGAATTTTCCAAGAATTTTCCGAGAATTTTCCGAGAATTTTCCGAGAATTTTCGGGGAATTTTCCGAGAATTTTCTGAGAATTTTCCGAGAATTTTCCGAGGATTTTCCGAGAATTTTCCGAGAATTTTCCGAGAATTTTCCAGGAATTTTCCGAGAATTTTCTGAGAATTTTCCGAGAATTTTCCGAGAATTTTCCGAGAATTTTCCGAGAATTTTCGGAGAATTTTCCGTCAATTTTGCGAGAATTTTCCGAGAATTTTCCGAGAATTTTCCGAGAATTTTCCAAGAATTTTCTGAGAATTTTCCGAGAATTTTCCGAGAATTTTCTGAGAATTTTCCGAGATTTTCCCGAGAATTTTGCGAGAATTTTCCGAGAATTTTTTCGAGAATTTTCCGAGAATTTTCCGAGAATTTTCCGAGAATTTTCCGAGAATTTTCCGAGATTTTCTGAGAATTTTCTGAGAATTTTCCGAAAATTTTCCGAGAATTTTCCGAGATTTTCCCGAGAATTTTCCGAGAATTTTCCGAGAATTTTCCGAGAATTTTCCGAGAATTTTCCGAGAATTTTCCGAGAATTTTCCGAGGCTTTTCCGAGAATTTTCCGAGAATTTTCCGAGAATTTTCTGAGAATTTTCCGAGAATTTTCCGAGAATTTTCCGAGATTTTTCCGAAAATTTTCCAAGAATTTTCCGAGAATTTTCCGAGAATTTTCCGTCAATTTTCCGAGAATTTTCCAAGAATTTTCCGAGATTTTTCCGAGAATTTTCTGAGAAGTTTCCGAGAATTTTCCGACGATTTTCTGAGAATTTTCCGAGAATTTTCCGAGAATTTTCCGAGAATTTTCCGAGAATTTTCCGAGAATTTTCTGAGAATTTTCCGAGAATTTTCCGAGAATTTTCCGAGAATTTTCCGTCAATTTTCCGAGAATTTTCCCAGAATTTTCCGAGAATTTTCCGAGAATTTTCCGAGAATTTTCTGAGAATTTTCCGAGAATTTTCCGAGAATTTTCCGAGAATTTTCCGAGAATTTTCCGAGAATTTTCCGTCAATTTTGCGAGAATTTTCCGAGAATTTTCCGAGAATTTTCCGAGAATTTTCCAAGAATTTTCTGAGAATTTTCCGAGAATTTTCCGAGAATTTTCTGAGAATTTTCCGAGAATTTTCCGAGAATTTTCCGAGATTTTCCCGAGAATTTTGCGAGAATTTTCGGAGAATTTTTTCGAGAATTTTCCGAGAATTTTCCGAGAATTTTCCGAGAATTTTCCGAGAATTTTCCGAGATTTTCCGAGAATTTTCTGAGAATTTTCCGAGAATTTTCCGAGAATTTTCCGAGAATTTTCCGAGGCTTTTCCGAGAATTTTCCGAGAATTTTCCGAGAATTTTCCGAGAATTTTCCGAGAATTTTCCGAGAATTTTCCGAGAATTTTCTGAGAATTTTCCGAGAATTTTCCGAGAATTTTCCGAGATTTTTCCGAAAATTTTCCAAGAATTTTCCGAGAATTTTCCGAGAATTTTCCGTCAATTTTCCGAGAATTTTCCAAGAATTTTCCGAGATTTTTCCAAGAATTTTCTGAGAATTTTCCGAGAATTTTCCGACGATTTTCTGAGAATTTTCCGAGAATTTTCCGAGAATTTTCCGAGAATTTTCCGAGAATTTTCCGAGAATCTTCTGAGAATTTTCCGAGAATTTTCCGAGAATTTTCCGAGAATTTTCCGTCAATTTTCCGAGAATTTTCCCAGAATTTTCCGAGAATTTTCCGAGAATTTTCCGAGAATTTTCTGAGAATTTTCCGAGAATTTTCCGAGAATTTTCCGAGAATTTTCCGAGAATTTTCCGAGAATTTTCCGTCAATTTTGCGAGAATTTTCCGAGAATTTTCCGAGAATTTTCCGAGAATTTTCCAAGAATTTTCTGAGAATTTTCCGAGAATTTTCCGAGAATTTTCTGAGAATTTTCCGAGAATTTTCCAAGAATTTTCCGAGATTTTCCCGAGAATTTCGCGAGAATTTTCCGAGAATTTTTTCGAGAATTTTCCGAGAATTTTCCGAGAATTTTCCGAGAATTTTCCGAGAATTTTCCGAGATTTTCCGAGAATTTTCTGAGAATTTTCCGAGAATTTTCCGAGAATTTTCCGAGATTTTCCCGAGAATTTTCCGAGAATTTTCCGAGAATTTTCCGAGAATTTTCCGAGAATTTTCCGTCAATTTTCCGAGAATTTTCCGAGATTTTTCCGAGAATTTTCCGTCAATTTTCCGAGAATTTTCCGAGAATTTTCCGAGAATTTTCCGAGAATTTTCCGAGGCTTTTCCGAGAATTTTCCGAGAATTTTCCGAGAATTTTCCGAGAATTTTCCGAGAATTTTCTGAGAATTTTCCGAGAATTTTCAGAGAATTTTCCGAGATTTTTCCGAAAATTTTCCAAGAATTTTCCGAGAATTTTCCGAGAATTTTCCGTCAATTTTCCGAGAATTTTCCAAGAATTTTCCGAGATTTTTCCGAGAATTTTCTGAGAATTTTCCGAGAATTTTCCGACGATTTTCTGAGAATTTTCCGAGAATTTTCCGAGAATTTTCCGAGAGTTTTCCGAGAATTTTCCGAGAATTTTCTGAGAATTTTCCGAGAATTTTCCGAGAATTTTCCGAGAATTTTCCGTCAATTTTCCGAGATTTTCTCGAGAATTTCGCGAGAATTTTGCGAGAATTTTTTCGAGAATTTTCCGAGAACTTTCCGAGAATTTTCCGAGAATTTTCCGAGAATTTTCCGAGATTTTCCGAGAATTTTCTGAGAATTTTCCGAGAATTTTCCGAGAATTTTCCGAGATTTTCCCGAGAATTTTCCGAGAATTTTCCGAGAATTTTCCGAGAATTTTCCGAGAATTTTCCGTCAATTTTCCGAGAATTTTCCGAGAATTTTCCGAGAATTTTCCGTCAATTTTCCGAGAATTTTCCGAGAATTTTCCGAGAATTTTCCGAGAATTTTCCGAGGCTTTTCCGAGAATTTTCCGAGAATTTTCCGAGAATTTTCCGAGAATTTTCCGAGAATTTTCTGAGAATTTTCCGAGAATTTTCCGAGAATTTTCCGAGATTTTTCCGAAAATTTTCCAAGAATTTTCCGAGAATTTTCTGAGAATTTTCTGTCAATTTTCCGAGAATTTTCCAAGAATTTTCCGAGATTTTTCCGAGAATTTTCTGAGAATTTTCCGAGAATTTTCCGACGATTTTCTGAGAATTTTCCGAGAATTTTCCGAGAATTTTCCGAGAATTTTCCGAGAATTTTCCGAGAATTTTCTGAGAATTTTCCGAGAATTTTCCGAGAATTTTCCGAGAATTTTCCGTCAATTTTCCGAGATTTTTCCCAGAATTTTCCGAGAATTTTCCGAGAATTTTCCGAGAATTGTCTGAGAATTTTCCGAGAATTTTCCGAGAATTTTCTGAGAATTTTCCGAGAATTTTCGGAGAATTTTCCGAGAATTTTCCGAGAATTTTCCGAGAATTTTCTGAGAATTTTCCGAGAATTTTCCGAGAATTTTCCGAGATTTTTCCAAGAATTTTCCGAGAATTTTCCGAGAATTTTCCGTCAATTTTCCGAGAATTTTCCAAGAATTTTCCGAGATTTTTCCGAGAATTTTCTGAGAATTTTCCGAGAATTTTCCGACGATTTTCTGAGAATTTTCCGAGAATTTTCCGAGAATTTTCCGAGAATTTTCCGAGAATTTTCCGAGAATTTTCTGAGAATTTTCCGAGAATTTTCCGAGAATTTTCCGTCAATTTTCCGAGAATTTTCCGAGAATTTTCCCAGAATTTTCCGTCAATTTTCCGAGAATTTTCCGAGAATTTTCCGAGAATTTTCCGAGAATTTTCCGAGAATTTTCCGAGAATTTTCCAAGAATTTTCCGAGAATTTTCCGAGAATTTTCCGAGAATTTTCGGGGAATTTTCCGAGAATTTTCTGAGAATTTTCCCAGAATTTTCCGAGGATTTTCCGAGAATTTTCCGAGAATTTTCGCAGAATTTTCCAGGAATTTTCCGAGAATTTTCTGAGAATTTTCCGAGAATTTTCCGAGAATTTTCCGAGAATTTTCCGAGAATTTTCCGAGAATTTTCCGTCAATTTTGTGAGAATTTTCCGAGAATTTTCCGAGAATTTTCCGAGAATTTTCCAAGAATTTTCTGAGAATTTTCCGAGAATTTTCCGAGAATTTTCCGAGAATTTTCCGAGAATTTTCCGAGAATTTTCCGAGAATTTTCCGAGAATTTTCCGAGATTTTCCGAGAATTTTCTGAGAATTTTCCGAGAATTTTCCGAGAATTTTCCGAGATTTTCCCGAGAATTTTCCGAGAATTTTCCGAGAATTTTCCGAGAATTTTCCGAGAATTTTCCGAGAATTTTCCGTCAATTTTCCGAGAATTTTCCGAGAATTTTCCGAGAATTTTCCGTCAATTTTCCGAGAATTTTCCGAGAATTTTCCGAGAATTTTCCGAGAATTTTCCGAGAATTTTCCGAGAATTTTCGGGGAATTTTCCGAGAATTTTCTGAGAATTTTCCGAGAATTTTCCGAGGATTTTCCGAGAATTTTCCGAGAATTTTCCGAGAATTTTCCAGGAATTTTCCGAGAATTTTCTGAGAATTTTCCGAGAATTTTCCGAGAATTTTCCGAGAATTTTCCGAGAATTTTCCGAGAATTTTCCGTCAATTTTCCGAGAATTTTCCGAGAATTTTCCGAGAATTTTCCGTCAATTTTCCGAGAATTTTCCGAGAATTTTCCGAGAATTTTCCGAGAATTTTCCGAGGCTTTTCCGAGAATTTTCCGAGAATTTTCCGAGAATTTTCCGAGAATTTTCGGAGAATTTTCTGAGAATTTTCCGAGAATTTTCCGAGAATTTTCCGAGATTTTTCCAGGAATTTTCCGAGAATTTTCTGAGAATTTTCCGAGAATTTTCCGTGAATTTTCCGAGAATTTTCCGAGAATTTTCCGAGAATTTTCCGTCAATTTTCCGAGAATTTTCCGAGAATTTTCCGAGAATTTTCCGTCAATTTTCCGAGAATTTTCCGAGAATTTTCCGAGAATTTTCCGAGAATTTTCCGAGGCTTTTCCGAGAATTATCCGAGAATTTTCCGAGAATTTTCCGAGAATTTTCCGAGAATTTTCTGAGAATTTTCCGAGAATTTTCCGAGAATTTTCCGAGATTTTTCCGAAAATTTTCCAAGAATTTTCCGAGAATTTTCCGAGAATTTTCCGTCAATTTTCCGAGAATTTTCCCAGAATTTTCCGAGAATTTTCCGAGAATTTTCCGAGAATTTTCCGAGAATTTTCTGAGAATTTTCCGAGAATTTTCGGAGAATTTTCCGAGAATTTTCCGAGAATTTTCCGAGAATTTTCTGAGAATTTTCCGAGAATTTTCCGAGAATTTTCCGAGATTTTTCCAAGAATTTTCCGAGAATTTTCCGAGAATTTTCCGTCAATTTTCCGAGAATTTTCCAAGAATTTTCCGAGATTTTTCCGAGAATTTTCTGAGAATTTTCCGAGAATTTTCCGACGATTTTCTGAGAATTTTCCGAGAATTTTCCGAGAATTTTCCGAGAATTTTCCGAGAATTTTCCGAGAATTTTCTGAGAATTTTCCGAGAATTTTCCGAGAATTTTCCGTCAATTTTCCGAGAATTTTCCGAGAATTTTCCCAGAATTTTCCGTCAATTTTCCGAGAATTTTCCGAGAATTTTCCGAGAATTTTCGGAGAATTTTCCGAGTATTTTCCGAGAATTTTCCAAGAATTTTCCGAGAATTTTCCGAGAATTTTCCGAGAATTTTCGGGGAATTTTCCGAGAATTTTCTGAGAATTTTCCGAGAATTTTCCGAGGATTTTCCGAGAATTTTCCGAGAATTTTCGGAGAATTTTCCAGGAATTTTCCGAGAATTTTCTGAGAATTTTCCGAGAATTTTCCGAGAATTTTCCGAGAATTTTCCGAGAATTTTCCGTCAATTTTGCGAGAATTTTCCGAGAATTTTCCGAGAATTTTCCGAGAATTTTCCAAGAATTTTCTGAGAATTTTCCGAGAATTTTCCGAGAATTTTCTAAGAATTTTCCGAGAATTTTCCGAGAATTTTCCGAGATTTTCCCGAAAATTTTCCGAGAATTTTCCGAGAATTTTCCGAGAATTTTCCGAGAATTTTCCGAGAATTTTCCGAGATTTTCCGAGAATTTTCTGAGAATTTTCCGAGAATTTTCCGAGAATTTTCCGAGATTTTCCCGAGAATTTTCCGAGAATTTTCCGAGAATTTTCCGAGAATTTTCCGAGAATTTTCCGAGAATTTTCCGTCAATTTTCCGAGACTTTTCCGAGAATCTTCCGAGAATTTTCCGTCAATTTTCCGAGAATTTTCCGAGAATTTTCCGAGAATTTTCCGAGAATTTTCCGAGAATTTTCCGAGAATTTTCGGGGAATTTTCCGAGAATTTTCTGAGAATTTTCCGAGAATTTTCCGAGGATTTTCCGAGAATTTTCCGAGAATTTTCCGAGAATTTTCCAGGAATTTCCCGAGAATTTTCTGAGAATTTTCCGAGAATTTTCCGAGAATTTTCCGAGAATTTTCCGAGAATTTTCCGAGAATTTTCCGTCAATTTTGCGAGAATTTTCCGAGAATTTTCCGAGAATTTTCCGAGAATTTTCCAAGAATTTTCTGAGAATTTTCCGAGAATTTTCCGAGAATTTTCTGAGAATTTTCCGAGAATTTTCCGAGAATTTTCCGAGATTTTCCCGAGAATTTTGCGAGAATTTTCCGAGAATTTTCCGAGACAACTTTCCGAGAATTTTCCGAGAATTTTCCGAGAATTTTCCGAGAATTTTCCGAGATTTTCCGAGAATTTTGTGAGAATTTTCCGAGAATTTTCTGAGAATTTTCCGAGATTTTCCCGAGAATTTTCCGAGAATTTTCCGAGAATTTTCCGAGAATTTTCCGAGAATGTTCCGAGAATTTTCCGTCAATTTTCCGAGAATTTTCCGAGAATTTTCCGAGAATTTTCCGTCAATTTTCCGAGAATTTTCCGAGAATTTTCCGAGAATTTTCCGAGAATTTTCTGAGAATTTTCCGAGAATTTTCCGACGATTTTCTGAGAATTTTCCGAGAATTTTCCGAGAATTTTCCGAGAATTTTCCGAGAATTTTCCGAGAATTTTCTGAGAATTTTCCGAGAATTTTCCGAGAATTTTCCGAGAATTTTCCGTCAATTTTCCGAGAATTTTCCCAGAATTTTCCGAGAATTTTCCGAGAATTTTCCGAGAATTGTCTGAGAATTTTCCGAGAATTTTCCGAGAATTTTCT
Source organism: Eutreptiella sp. 'Long Island Sound 2002' (assembly GCA_964036045.1). NCBI lineage: Eukaryota > Euglenozoa > Euglenophyceae > Eutreptiales > Eutreptiaceae > Eutreptiella > Eutreptiella sp. 'Long Island Sound 2002'. The sequence goes on from CAXIWF010000944.1 coordinate 20,684, forward strand.
GAGAATTTTCCGAGAATTTTCCGAGAATTTTCCGAGATTTTCCCGAGAATTTTCCGACAATTTTCCGAGAATTTTCCGAGAATTTTCCGAGAATTTTCCGAGAATTTTCCGAGAATTTTCCGTCAATTTTCCGAGAATTTTCCGAGAATTTTCCGAGAATTTTCCGTCAATTTTCCGAGATTTTTCCGAGAATTTTCCGAGAATTTTCCGAGAATTTTCCGAGAATTTTCCGAGAATTTTCCGAGAATTTTCCGAGAATTTTCCGAGAATTTTCTGAGAATTTTCTGAGAATTTTCCGAGAATTTTCCGAGAATTTTCCGAGATTTTTCCGAAAATTTTCCAAGAATTTTCCGAGAATTTTCCGAGAATTTTCCGTCAATTTTCCAAGAATTTTCCAAGAATTTTCCGAGATTTTTCCGAGAATTTTCTGAGAATTTTCCGAGAATTTCCCGACGATTTTGTCAGAATTTTCTGAGAATTTTCCGAGAATTTTCCGAGAATTTTCCGAGAATTTTCCGAGAATTTTCCAAGAATTTTCCGAGAATTTTCCGAGAATTTTCTGAGAATTTTCCGAGAATTTTCCGAGAATTTTCCGAGATTTTTCCGAAAATTTTCCAAGAATTTTCCGAGAATTTTCGGAGAATTTTCCGTCAATTTTCCGAGAATTTTCGAAGAATTCTCCGAGATTTTTCCGAGAATTTTCTGAGAATTTTCCGAGAATTTTCCGACGATTTTCTGAGAATTTTCCGAGAATTTTCCGAGAATTTTCCGTGAATTTTCCGAGAATTTTCCGAGAATTTTCCGAGAATTTTCCGAGATTTTCCCGAGAATTTTCCGAGATTTTCCCGAGAATTTTCGGAGAATTTTCCGAGAATTTTCCGAGAATTTTCCGAGAATTTTCCGAGAATTTTCCGTCAATTTTCCGAGAATTTTCCGAGAATTTTCCGAGAATTTTCCGTCAATTTTCCGAGAATTTTCCGAGAATTTTCCGAGAATTTTCCGAGAATTTTCCGAGAATTTTCCGGGAATTTTCGGGGAATTTTCCGAGAATTTTCTGAGAATTTTCCGAGAATTTTCCGAGGATTTTCCGAGAATTTTCCGAGAATTTTCCGAGAATTTTCCAGGAATTTTCCGATAATTTTCTGAGAATTTTCCGAGAATTTTCCGAGAATTTTCCGAGAATTTTCCGAGAATTTTCCGAGAATTTTCCGTCAATTTTGCGAGAATTTTCCGAGAATTTTCCGAGAATTTTCCGAGAATTTTCCAAGAATTTTCTGAGAATTTTCCGAGAATTTTCCGAGAATTTTCTGAGAATTTTCCGAGAATTTTCCGAGAATTTTCCGAGATTTTCCCGAGAATTTTGCGAGAATTTTCCGAGAATTTTCCGAGAATTTTCCGAGAATTTTCCGAGAATTTTCCGAGAATTTTCCGAGAATTTTCCGAGATTTTCCGAGAATTTTCTGAGAATTTTCCGAGAATTTTCCGAGAATTTTCCGAGATTTTCCCGAGAATTTTCCGAGAATTTTCCGAGAATTTTCCGAGAATTTTCCGAGAATTTTCCGAGAATTTTCCGTCAATTTTCCGAGAATTTTCCGAGAATTTTCCGAGAATTTTCCGTCAATTTTCCGAGAATTTTCCGAGAATTTTCCGAGAATTTTCCGAGAATTTTCCGAGAATTTTCCGAGAATTTTCCGAGAATTTTCCGAGAATTTTCCGAGAATTTTCCGAGAATTTTCTGAGAATTTTCCGAGAATTTTCCGAGAATTTTCCGAGATTTTTCCGAAAATTTTCGAGGGGGGGCGATGGGGGGCTGTCGGGGGCGATAGGAGGCGCTGGAGGTGGATGGGGGGCGATGGGGGGCGAGGGGGGACGACGGGGAGCGATGGGAAGCGATAGGGGGCAGTAGGGGGCGAGGGGGGGGCGAGCGGGGGCGATAAGGGGCGATGGGGGGCGATGGGGAGCGAGGGGGAGCGATGGGGGGCGAGGGGGGGCGATGGGGGGCAAAGGGGGACGTTGGGGGGCGAAGAAGGGGCGATGGGGGGCTGTGGGGGGCGATGGGGGGCGATGGGGGGCGATGGGAAACGATGGGGGGCGATGGGGGGTGATGGGGGGCGATGGGGGCGATGGGGTGCGAGGTTGGGCGAGGTTGGGCGAGGGGGGGATGGGGGGCGATGGGGCGCGGTGGGGGGCGGTTGTGGGCGATGGGGGGCGATGGGGGGCGATGGGGAGCCAGGGGGAGCGATGCGGGGCGAGGGGGGCGAAGGGGGGTGTTGGGGGGCGAAGAGGGGGCGATGGGGGGCGAGGGGGGGCGATGGGGGGCGAGGGGGGGCGATGGGTGGCGTTGGGGGGCGATGCGGGGCGATGGGGTGAGAGGTGGGGCGAGGGGGGGGGATGGGGGGCGATGGGGGGCGATGGGGGGCGGTGGGGGGCGGTGGGCGGCGTCGGGGGCGATGGGGGGCGAGGGGGGGCGACCGGGGGCGATGGGGGGCGGTGGGGGGCGATGGGGGCGATGGGGGGCGAGAGGGGTTGAGGGGGGGCGATCGGGGGCGATGGGGGGCGAGGGGGGGCGAGGGGGGGTGAGGGGACCATGGGGGGCGAGGGGGGGCGGGGGGGGGCGGTTGTGGGCGATGGGGGGCGATGGGGGGCGATGGGGAGCCAGGGGGAGCGATGCGGGGCGAGGGGGGGGCGAAGGGGGGTGTTGGGGGGCGAAGAGGGGGCGATGGGGGGCGAGGGGGGCGATGGGGGGCGAGGGGGGGCGATGGGTGGCGTTGGGGGGCGATGCGGGGCGATGGGGTGAGAGGTGGGGGCGAGGGGGGGGATGGGGGGCGATGGGGGGCGATGGGGGGCGGTGGGGGGCGGTGGGCGGCGTCGGGGGGCGATGGGGGGCGAGGGGGGGCGACCGGGGGCGATGGGGGGCGGTGGGGGGCGATGGGGGGCGATGGGGGGCGAGGGGGGTTGAGGGGGGGCGATCGGGGGCGATGGGGGGCGAGGGGGGGCGAGGGGGGGTGAGGGGACCATGGGGGGCGAGGGGGGGCGGGGGGGGGGCGAGGGGGGGCGATGGGGGGGGAGGGGGGCGAGAGGGGGCGATGGGGGGCGATGGGGGGCGATGGGGGGCAAGGGGGGGTCGGGGGCAATTGGGGGCGACGGGGGGCGATGGGGGGCGATCGGGGGCGATGGGGGGCGATGGGGGGCGAGGGGGGGCGATGGGGGGCGATGGGGGGCAATTGGGGGCAATGGGGGCGATGGGGGGCGATGGGGGGCGAGGGGGGCGATGGGGGGCGATGGGGTGCGATGGGGGGCGGTGGGGGGCGATGGGGGGCGATGGGGAGCGATGGGGGGCGATGGGGCGCGATGGGGGCAATGGGGGGGCGATCGGGGGCGATCGGGGGCGATCGGGGGCGATGGGGGGCGAGGGGGGGCGAGGGGGGGCGAGGGGGGGGCGATGGGGGGCGATGGGGGGCGATGGGGTGCGAGGGGGGGCGATGGGGGGCGATGGGGGGCGAGGGGGAGCGAGGGGGGGCGATGGGGGGCAATGGGGGGGCAATGGGCGGGCGATGGGGGGCTATCGGGGGCGATCGGGGGCGATGGAGGGCGATGGGGGGCGATGGGGGGAGATTGGGGGGCAATCGGGGGCAATTGCGGGCGATGGGGGGAGATGGGGGCGCAAGCGGGGGCGATGGGTGGCGAGGGGGGGCGATGCGGGGCGATGGGGGGCGATGGGGAGCGATGGGGGGCGAGGGGGGCGATGGGGGGCGAAGGGGGCGTTTGGTTGGCGAGGGGGGTCGAGGGGGGGCGATGGGGGGCGGTGGGGGGCGATGGGGGCGATGGGTGGCGAGGGGGGCGAGGGGGTGATGGGGGGCGAGGGGGGGGGCGAGGGGGTGCGAGAAGGGGCGATGGGGGGCGATGGGGGGGTGATGGACGGCAATGGGTGGCGATGGGGGCGATGGGGGGCGATGGGGGGCGAAGGGGGGCGTTGGGGTGCGACGGGGGCCAAGGGGGGCGGTGGAGGGCGATGGGGGGCGATGGGGGGCGAGGGGGGGGCAATGGGGGGCCAGGGGGGGCGAAGGGGGTTGTTGAGGTGGCGAGGGGGCGCGATGGGGGCAGTGGGGGGGGGATGGGGGGCGAGGAGGGGCGATGGGGGGCGAGGGGGGGCGAGAGGGTGCGAGGGGGGGCGAGGGGGGGCGATGGGGGGCGATGGGGGAGATGGTTGGCGAGGGGGGGCAATGGGGGGCGAGGGGGGGGGGCGAGGGGGGCCAGGGGGGGGGGCGAGGTGGGGGGCGATGGGGGGGGGCGATTGGGGGGGGCGATGGGGGGGGGTGGGGGGGCGCGAGGTGGGGGCGATGGGGGGGGGGGGGCGATGGTGGGCGATGGGGGTCAATGGGCGGCGATCGGGGGCGAGGGGGGGGCGAGGGAGGGCGATGGGGGGCGATGGGGGGCGAGGGGGGGCGATGGGGGCTTTGGGGGGCGATGGGGGGCGATGGGGGGCGATGGGGAGCGATGGGGGGCGATGGGGGGGTGATGAGGGGCGATGGGGGGCGATGGGGGCGATGGGAGGCGATGGGGGGCAATGGGGGGGCAATGTGGCGGGCGATGGGAAGCGAGCCGGGGCGAGGGGGAGCGATGGGGGGTGATGGGGGGCGATAGGGGGTGATGGGGAGCAATGGGGGGCGATGGGGGGCGATGGGGGGCGATGGGGGGCGAGGGGCGTCGAGGGGGGGCGATGGGGGGCGATGGGGGGCGACCGGGGGCGATGGGGGGCGATGGGAGGCGATGGGGGGCAATGGGGTGGCAATGGGGGGGCAATGGGGGGCAATGGGGGGCGATGGGGAGCGACGGGGGGCGATCAGCGGCGATGGGGGGCGAGGGGGGGCGATGGGGGGCGATAGGGGGCGATGGCGGGCGATGGGGGGCGAGGGGGGGCGAGGTGGAGCGATGGGGGGCGATGGGGGGCGAATGGGGGGTGATGGGGCGCAATGGGGTGGCAATGGGGAGGCAATGGGGGGCAATGGGGGGCGATGGGGAGCGACGGAGGGCGATCAGCGGCGATGGGGGGCGATGGGGGGCGAGGGGGGCGATGGGGGGCGATAGGGGGCGATGGCGGGCGATAGGGGGCGAGGGGGGGCGAGGGGGAGCGATGGGGGGCGATGGGGGGCGAACGGGGGGTGATGGGGAGCAATGGGGGGCGATGGGGGGCGATGGGGGCGAGGGGGGGCGATGAGGGGCGAGGGGGGTCGAGGGGGGGCGATGGGGGGCGATGGGAGGCGATGGGGGGCAATGGGGGGCAATGGGGGGGCAATGGGGGGCAATGGGGGGGCAATGGGGGGCAATGGGGGCGATGGGGAGCGAGGGGGGCGATGGGGGGCTGTCGGGGGCGATAGGGGGCGCTGGGGGTGGATGGGGGCGATGGGGGGCGAGGGGGGACGACGGGGAGCGATGGGGGGCGATAGGGGGCAGTAGGGGGCGAGGGGGGGGCGAGCGGGGGCGATGGGGGGCGATGGGGGCGATGGGGAGCGAGGGGGGGCGATGGGGGGCTGTGGGGGGCGATGGGGGGCGATGGGGGGCGATGGGAAACGATGGGGGGCGATGGGGGGTGATGGGGGGCGATGGGGGGCGATGGGGTGCGAGTTGGGCGAGGGGGGGCGGGGGGGGGGATGGGGGGCGATGGGGCGCGGTGGGGGGCGGTTGGGGGCGATGGGGGGCGATGGGGGGCGATGGGGAGCCAGGGGGAGCGATGCGGGGCGAGGGGGGGCGAGGGGGGCGAAGGGGGGTGTTTGGGGGGCGAAGGGGGGGCGATGGGGGGCGAGGGGGGGCGATGGGGGGCGAGGGGGGGCGATGGGTGGCGTTGGGGGGCGATGGGGGGCGATGGGGTGAGAGGTGGGGCGAGGGGGGGGGATGGGGGGCGATGGGGGGCGGTGGGGGGCGGTGGGCGGCGGTGGGGGCGATGGGGGGCGAGCCGGGGGCGAGGGGAGCGATGGGGGGTGATGGGGGGCGATAGGGGGTGATGGGGAGCAATGAGGGGCGATGGGGGGCGATGGGGGGCGATGGGGGGTGAGGGGCGTCGAGGGGGGGCGATGGGGGGCGATGGGGGGCGACCGGGGGCGATGGGGGGCGATGGGAGGCGATGGGGGGCAATGGCGTGGCAATGGGGGGCAATGGGGGGCAATGGGGGGCGATGGGGAGCGACGGGGGGCGATCAGCGGCGATGGGGGGGCGAGGGGGGCGATGGGGGGCGATAGGGGGCGATGGCGGGCGATGGGGGCGAGGGGGGGCGAGGTGGAGCGATGGGGGCGATGGGGGGCGAATGGGGGGTGATGGGGCGCAATGGGGTGGCAATGGGGAGGCAATGGGGGGCAATGGTGGGCGATGGGAGCGACGGAGGGCGATCAGCGGCGATGGGGGGCGATGGGGGGCGAGGGGGGCGATGGGGGGCGGTAGGGGGCGATGGCGGGCGATAGGGGGCGAGGGGGGGCGAGGGGAGCGATGGGGGGCGATGGGAGGCGAACGGGGGGTGATGGGGGAGCAATGGGGGGCGATGGGGGGCGATGGGGGGGCGAGGGGGGCGATGAGGGGCGAGGGGGGTCGAGGGGGGGCGATGGGGGGCGATGGGAGGCGATGGGGGGGCAATGGGGGGCAATGGGGGGGCAATGGGGGGCAATGGGGGGCGATGGGGAGCGAGGGGGGGCGATGGGGGGCTGTCGGGGGCGATAGG
>CAXIWF010000945.1:0-39944 GCA_964036045.1 Eutreptiella sp. 'Long Island Sound 2002'
CCAGCTCAGTGACCCTAACCCTAACCCCACATATGTAGAGAGAGAGAGAGAGAGAGAGAGAGAGAGAGAAAGAGAGAGAACAGAGAGAGGAAGAGAGAAATTATATAAGTCCACCTCGCACAAAATGTACCCCCGAGCAATGCACACCCAATACCCAAATAAGGGTAAAAAAACACATAAATACTGCTTAAAACATGCTTTACATAGCTTGGATGGTCATTGTGAGTGGTCACAAATATCAAGAAAATAAGTTTCAAAACTTCGATTTTGAGCTGCCAGGGCGAAAAAGTGCAGGTTGTGTACCAATCCCTTGGGAGACACCTGCCCCCCCCCCCCCCCACCCACCCACCCACCCACAGACAAACACCCCAATCCCCAAATAGGGTTAAAAAAAGCAGCTAAATACTGCTTAAAACATGCTTTACATGGCTTGGATGGTCATTGTGAGTGGTCACGATATCACAAAAAAAAAGCTTCAGAAACTCCGATGTGTGAGCTGCCTAGGGCGAAAAAACTGCATAAGCAGGTTGTGTACCGGCCCATGCACACATGTAAGCATGTCTTAAAAACTGACGACATCACATGCCACATATCCCATCAGTGCCAAATCAGCTGCTTGGCACTTATTGTGGCCTTTTTGTGTTGCAACTCGATTCCTCATATCACACAGGAGATGCAACACATTCTCATGGATAAAAGAGAACGCCATAGGGTAGCCATAGGGTAAAAGGTGATGAAACCAATGTCTAGTGGTACTTCAACATGAGGGCTGCTCATACAAGAGGCGGTGGCAAAGGGCATCCGTGCCTGTTCCTTCCTCACCATTCCCCATGCTGCTCAGCATGCATGTGGCATTTTCCCTCACTGTCAATCATTCCATTCGTCACTGCAATATGAAAGCCCTTGTCTAAGCCCAATCAAGGAGCAGACATGCTGGATGCCTCGGAGTAGCTGGGCTGACCCATAAATCTGACGATGGATCGTCCCCCAGAGCAAACATCGAGCACGAATCGTCCACACTCCGCCGTTGGGAGCCAGCGCAGATTGTTGAAATAGCCAGGCTTAGACAAGGGGTGGCTTACACACGGTCGCGGGAAATTGGCGGGTTCCCCCGTTTGTCCCCTTTTGTACGCTCAAAAACAGTGATGAAACTGCTGTTTGCATGTCATTGTGTGTTTGGATCTTGGATTCCATCGTTAAATCGAAAATACAAGACTGTGCTGACGGCATCTTTGAGTTTCGCACGAGGAGGCAGGTATTTTCATGATACAGGTCGACTGCACAGTTCCAAATATATCCTGATATTCCTTGTGAACCGAGCTTTTAGGGATCGATTGGATCAAAGGATGATGAGACCCGTGTGTCCCTCTTTTTTCTCCTTTTGAAACTAGCCTTGCAGCCTCAACGGTTGATCCTACTGTGATCCGTAGGGGCAATTCATCAACAAAGTAGTCAAGCGCTGCTGCTGCTCAGTCTGCCATGCACACATCACGCCTGGGTCATCCATCGTCGGTGTGTCCCCCTCACTACTGCCCGCAGTGCACCCCACGGCACACACAAAAAAAGAGAAAACAATGTAACCCGCGCATTGTGTGCTCAGGTTCAGGAAAACAAAAAGTAGTCGGCTTACGCTTTTTTTTGATACTCGGGTTTCGTTTTAAAAACAGTGTACGGTGACCAAAAAAGGCACTTGGTTGCTTTTTTTTCCCTCAGGTGGTAAATACCAAGAAAAGCACCCCGAGTATGAGCCTGTCCTCCCCGCTTTGGAGCGCCGGGGGTTATGTAGCGACTTCAATTCTCTCTGCCTTGGACCCGATACGGCAGCGTGCAGAAGCTCATTCCAACGAATACCGGAAAGGTGCCGCTGCATTTTCGATTTTGGTGTCCTTTTGCGTCCGAAAAGAGAAAACCCTGTGGCACACTCTTCCCCGAAGAGGCAGGGAAAGCAGACACCATGTTGCCCTTCTAAAAGAAGGAAAGGTCCACTGGTTGTATGCGCGAGAATGTCCAGCCTCAGATGAGCACTCAGACTGGCACTTCACCGATGAGACATGTGTCGCATTATGAACTTTGCAGCATCGCACCAACAGTAATGCTTTGGCACAGTTGAGCTCACAAACGTCCTCCATACTTCCGTCCGGACCACCTTTCAGACAGGGGCTGATTTGGGACTAGGGGTCCAGTTCCAAGTCAAACCTTCGATCAAAGGCATCAGGTAGCTCCAAACTGTCATACCTCCCGCAAACTGCTGCTGGCTGAAGGTCAGTCAAGAACCGAACATGTGACGTGATCAGAGTTTTTAACAATTGCCTTTGGTCCAATGATTCGGGCCACTTGATCCCGCCCGAAACAGACGTATACGCAAATATTCCAGGCCACACCCCCATTTTGCCGTTGGGCCCGTGCGCCTCCTCCGAGAAGCGCCCGCGGCAGCGCGCGCGCGCGCGCCCTCGGCGGCGTGTCGTTGATGGCGGTTGCGTTGAGGAGCAGACCGCACTTCCGCGCATTTGCGGGGCGAAAGGTGGCCGTGGCGGTGGTACCACCGTCGTCGCTGTCTGGACCGCGCCGGCCCCCAAGGGCTGTGCGTTCGGGGGCTCACTGGAGTGGCTCTTGGCTGTTCAGGCGTGGGTGCTGCACGACCCTCTCATTGGGGGGGACCGTGGCGAATGATGAGCACGGGCACGAGCCCATGCAGCCCGGGCACCGGCGTTACCGCCACCATCGAGTGCGGTGGGCCAGAGGGGCCGAGGCCGGGGGTCGCGTGCCCTCATCCAGCGCCCTCCCCCTCGGTCAGTGCAGTGCGGACCCAGAGAGTGCGTTGGTGGTGCCGAGGGAGGACCCGCACAGACACGGCGATCGAGGGGGAACGGGGGTCCCGGCCCCAGGCTGCACTCGGCAACAAGCAGTGGCACAGCCGGGCCACACAACTGCATGCCCTTCCCCATCCCCCAATCCCAGACACGGAGGCGGCATGCCCCAACAAGTTGTGACCCCGTGCAGCACCTGCCCAAAACTGTGGTGACACCCGTCGCCACCTGCCCAACACCTTCATGAGCGCGGACCGTTGGGGCCAAGGACAACGGGAGTGCCACGGGGAGGCTTCGCTTTTGTACGCGACTCCCCCCCCATTAGAAGTGGGCCGAAGGCCCCCGGGGGGGGGGGGGATTGGAGGGGGGGGGGTTCAGGGAGGGGCGATGGGGGGGGGGTCGGGAGGGTCCGTTGGGGGGGGGGAGTCCAGGTGGGGCTATTTGGGGTGGTGGTGGGGGGGGGCACAGGCTCCCGTTACCTCCCCTTGCCCTCCCTCTAGGGTGAGAGCTAGGGCTAGGGTTCGGGCAAGGGTGAGGGTTAGGGTTAGGGTTAGGGTCACCGAGCTGGTGGAACCAGTCTTGGTTTTATAACCCTCTTTAGGGTCTAGGGTGGACCTACCAGGTTTAGCAGCAGCAGCAAGCAGCAAGCAGCAGCAGCAAGCAGCAAGCAGCAGCACGCGCGAAATGGGTAAAAATCAGAACTTCGTCGTGGTGCTTCAGATTCGGCTCAAATTTTGGTGGATGATACCTATGGGTGTGAAGTACAATCACACAAAGGTTGAGCAAGAAACTCAACGATGGCGGCCGGGAACGGGACTCGCAACTGGCAGACCTCAGTTTCAAAAACTGCAGCTTAGGGCCAAAAACAGCCATTTTTGGGCCAAAAAAGCCCCGGAACACATTCAAAACGGCCAACCGAAGGGAAACGGTGGGTACACTTCACATGCAGCTTGACTTCCCCGTGTCAACGAGCTCTTTGCAGACCTCTAACTCCACCATATGTCCCGGAAACGGCCCAAAAAGGCCCCCAGAAGCTCCAAATGCCGACAGCCACAAACCAAGAATAGGCCATATCTTTGGCTACATGGCTCAAAATGCGATTCCGAGGGCACCTACTCCACCCGCAACCCCCCACTTTTTGTGGTTTCCACCCCTCAGAATTGCCCAAACGGACGCCTACACCCTCGTACCTAGGCCCACTAGGCTGCGGCAAGCTGCAAGCTCAAGCCCAAACAGGTGGGTGCCCAAATGGGTCATTAGGGTCCAGTAGGGGCAAAAAGATGACTTTTCTCAAAAATGATCCATGTGCGATGCCGAAACAAGTGTTTTTGGACTGTTTTGAGCTTGTGGTGGCCCATTTTGGTCCTCCGAAAATTTCAAAATGCCTTGAAAATGGGCTGTTTTGGGACCAAAAAATGGGTCAAAAATGGGTCAAAAACGCATTTTTCCAAACCTCATCCTAGACCATTGAGGGTGCAGAAACGGGTGAAATGGGCCCATTTTGAGCCCATTTTGGGGCATTTTGGCCCCTCAGAAGTCCAAAAAGCCTTGAAAATGGGCCTCGTGGTGATGGGATTCACTTGCAAGCTGATTTCACTTTGTCAAGAGCCATCAATGTGTGAATCATTCTTGATGTCCCTCACCAGTCATAGCTAATGTTCCCTCCCCCACCAGCTCGGTCCCAATATTCAATCTTGATTAGGGTCAGGGGTAGATCCCTCATTCTCAACGACGAAAGCTGTGCTTCAAACAACAGGTTGCCGTACTTGCTGCACTGGGACAAAGCTGTGCTCATACACGGGGAAGGGGGGGGGGGGCTTCTGCAACGGCAAAGGCACACAAAATGACAGCATCACTCAAGATGGCCATCCACAGGGACCTGTGTGTATTGGACAACGGCTGTGGCTGTGGCTGTAGCTGTGGCTGTGGACGTGGGTGTGGGTGTGGGTGTGGGTGTGGGTGTGGGTGTGGGTGTGGGTGTGGGTGTGGACGTGGGTGTGGGTGTGGGTGTGGGTGTGGCTGTGGCTGTGGCTGTGGACGTGGGTGTGGACGTGGGTGTGGCTGTGGCTGTGGCTGTGGCTGTGGCTGTGGGTGTGGGTGTGGTTGTGGGTGTGGCTGTAGACGTGGGTGTGGACGTGGGTGTGGCTGTGGCTGTGGCTGTGGCTGTGGCTGTGGGTGTGGCTGTGGCTGTGGCTGTGGCTGTGGCTGTGGCTGTGGCTGTGGACGTGGGTGTGGGTGTGGGTGTGGGTGTGGGTGTGGGTGTGGGTGTGGGTGTGGGTGTGGGTGTGGGTGTGGACGTGGGTGTGGGTGTGGGTGTGGGTGTGGCTGTGGCTGTGGCTGTGGACGTGGGTGTGGACGTGGGTGTGGCTGTGGCTGTGGCTGTGGCTGTGGGTGTGGGTGTGGGTGTGGTTGTGGGTGTGGCTGTAGACGTGGGTGTGGACGTGGGTGTGGCTGTGGCTGTGGCTGTGGCTGTGGCTGTGGGTGTGGCTGTGGCTGTGGCTGTGGCTGTGGCTGTGGCTGTGGCTGTGGACGTGGGTGTGGGTGTGGGTGTGGGTGTGGGTGTGGGTGTGGGTGTGGACGTGGGTGTGGGTGTGGGTGTGGGTGTGGGTGTGGGTGTGGCTGTGGCTGTGGCTGTGGCTGTGGGTGTGGCTGTGGCTGTGGCTGTGGGTGTGGGTGTGGGTGTGGGTGTGGCTGTGGGTGTGGGTGTGGGTGTGGGTGTGGGTGTGGCTGTGGCTGTGGCTGTGGCTGTGGCTGTGGCTGTGGGTGTGGGTGTGGCCGCGGGTGTGGGTGTGGGTGTGGGTGTGGGTGTGGGTGTGGGTGTGGGTGTGGGTTTGGGTGTGGGTGTGGGTGTGGGTGTGGGTGCGGGTGTGGGTGTGGGTGTGGGTGTGGGTGTGGGTGTGGGTGTTGATGTGGCTGTGGCTGTGGCTGTGGGTGTGGGTGTGGCGATGGCGGTGGTCAAAATTCAATTGCGTGATGTAGTGACGGTGGCATTCACAGGCAGAAATTTGCATTTTCACGTTCTGAGCCCAGATGACACGGATGTGAGCCCATGGTAGGGGGAAGGAGGGACTAGGTCGTGCCTGCAGGCCCCCCGTCTGCCGGAATGAAAATCAAAGCAAAGCCCTGCCATGGCATCCCCCCCTTCTTCCACAAGCAAAGGCCCGGATCAGGGAAAGCACTGGTCAAACAGGGATCCCACGCTGCGACAAGGCGGATGCACACAAGCGGCGATGTGGCGGCGGGGTCCAGGCCAAATGTGGCGCACTGCCGTCCCCTGTCCAGCTCTGTGCAGGAGCCCTGCTCCTCCCTTCACGACGAAACAACCGCCTCTCAAAAAGACCCCCCGTGTGACATTCCGTCGCGTTGTTGTTTCTTTACGGGGCCCTGGACAGTCGCCCGTTCTTCCCTTTGCATGTTGCGTCGCGTCGCTGCTTTCTGTCGGCCGCTGCGGCCGGTGCTCTTGCTGGTGTCGTTTCCGCGTTCGCGGAGCCCAGTAGTTGGTGTGCTGGGGCTGTGCTGAATGTGGCGGGATGTGCCGTTTGCGTGTCAGCGGCGCCCAATAATTGGCGTATTGAGGGTTGTGCTGGTTGTTGCCGGGGTCGTTTGAATGTTTTTGCCGTCCATGCGCCTCTATCCACAGGCCATCCGTAGCCTGCCTCGCTGTGTTTCCGTGTGCGTGAGGCCCAGGTGCCCTGCTCCTCCACGCGCTGTCCCGGCCGTCCACCATATGTCCCTTTCCCCCGCACGGCTGGTCTGCCCCTGATGGGCTCCCCCTCTTGCTGCGCAAACAGCCCATCTGGGCTGCGGGAGACACCCCCGAACTGATGCCGGTTGAGCAGCGGTTGAGCCTCCCCCCCCTCCAGGACTTTCCCCCCCCTCCTCCTCTAGACCCCCCCCCCGCCCGCTCCATTCTGGGCCAGCTGACAATTGGGTTTTTGGGACGCTTTTCATTGGCGGCATGAACGTTACTTCTCGTCCTGTGGCGCCACTTCCCCTAACACTGTCACAAACCCATGGAGGGTGGCCATGGTCGCGTACTGGTCGATCGGAATGCCGCGCGCGCCCGACATGGGGGTCGAAGTGGCCGCTGCCCCGCAGCAGCGGCCCGGGCAGCGCGGAGCTTGTGGCGGGCGCCGTTGCGTCAGGAGGGCCCCCATGAGCCTGCAGGACCGTGGGAGGCAGAGGGAGGGGCGTGAAGAGTGGACCGCAGCGCGAACATCAGCGGCGTGCATCTGCCATAAACCGGCGTCTGGGTGAGGTCTCGGACGGGGTGGGCGCCAGTCCAACTGCTGTTCGGGGGGTGGGGGGCTTGGCGCGAAAGGGGGTGCAGTTTTTTTTTTGGGGGGGGGGGGGGGTTGCCGGTCGGTACTTCCGGCTTCACGCATTTTGGGTGTGTTTTGTGGGAGGTGTGCCTCCGGGTTGTGGCTCTTTGTGGGGGGGGTGGGGGGTGGTGAGGTGCATGAACCAGAAAAGGGGGGGTGGGCAGAGTTTTGCTTAGGGGGGGGGGGGTGCAAGGGGGGTGGGTGGGTGGGCTGTGGGGGGGCACCCCCCCCCCCGGAGACCCTGAGTTGTTAGAGGCGCCAAAGGCGCCGAAAAAATTGTTTGGCCTAAACTGACTTGCGCCGAAGGCGCCAGAGAAATTTTTTGACTGGCTGAAGACCCGGAGAAAAATTTGCCCAATCACTTAAGGGGGGTTGGGGGGGGGTGGGGGGGGGTCCGAGGGGGGTGGGCTTTGGGGGTTGGGCTTACCTTCCCAGTCCAAAGAGGGCCTTACGGGCCCACGGATTGCCTCTACGGGGAAGCCAGGCAAAGGCGCACCTCACACACCCGGTTGCCAAGCGGCAGGCGGGCGGGGCACACGCCTCCTAGTGCGGGTGTCCGAGGGGGCTGGGGGGGGGGGTGTCAGACCCCCCCCCACCCCCCACCCCCGGAGATGCTGAGTTGTTAAGCAAAACTCTGGGGGTGGGGGGCATGCAGTTTTGTTGGTGAAAGTGGAGTGTCTGCCCAGCGGCCCCCAACTGCCGCTTGTTTCCTTCGGCGTCCTGGGGCTGGCTCAAGCAGTGAGTGTGACTGTGGGGGGGGGGGGGGGGGACTCCATGGCCCCGCAATCCCCTCCAAACGCCTTGAGTACGACTTGCGGCCGGTCCCTCAGAGGGCTCAGCCCCCACACCACCATCACACTGCGAGGCTCTGTGCCCCCCACCTCCCCTTCCCCCTACTGAACCACCTCCCAAAGTGCATCTCAGGGTGCTCCTTCAGGGGGAAAGGGAAGACACGTCCGCTGGGCTACGACAGAAAATGTGGAATTGCCCGCCGCCTGGTCATCAACCACCAGCCACGAACCACCAACCACCAACCACCGATCATCAACCACCAACCACCAGCCACCAACCACCAACCACCGATCATCAACCACCAGCCACCAACCGCCAACCACCGATCATCAACCACCAGCCACGAACCACCAACCACCAACCACCGATCATCAACCACCAACCACCAGCCACCAACCACCAACCACCGATCATCAACCACCAACCGCCAACCGCCAACCACCGATCATCAACCACCAGCCCCCAACCACCAACCACCACCCACCAGCCACCAATCATCAACCACCAACCACCAACCGCCAACCGCCAACCACCGATCATCAACCACCAGCCCCCAACCACCAACCACCACCCACCAGCCACCAATCATCAACCACCAACCACCAACCGCCAACCGCCAACCACCGATCATCAACCACCAGCCAACAACCACCAACCACCAACCACCAACCACCGATCATCAACCACCACCCACCATCAACCACTAACCACCAACCACCACTAAAGCAACCATCAACCAGCAACCAGATGGTCAGAGAAGAGTCATGACTATCGGCGGCTAGGCACCGTTCTGCAGGGGCAAAAGCTGGCATTCATGGATGTTCAGGATGTAGGTCAGTCGTCAGAACGCATTGTGTGATATAGGGGAAGGAGAAGCGAGTTCATGAACCAGTCCCGACGTATACTCCATTCTCTTTTGGCAGGTCAAGAAACACGCATGCCGCACAGCGAAGCATGTGTGCAGCATGGTCAGCGGAGCCCGCCCACGCGGTTTGTGCGCACGCACGCATGCACGCACGCACGTACGCACGCACGCACACACACACACACACACACACTTCGTGCGGGAAAACCAGTGGGGACCAAACGCGGGGTTAGGGTTAGGGTTAGGGTTAGGGACACACACACACACAGACACACATGTTAGAACCAAGTAAGAACCCCCAACCACCACAAAGCAACCATCAACCGCCACCCATCAACCACCAACCGAACCCTGCGCCACTGTCTACACCCTCATGCTGGGCAATAAGTGACCGGCAGTACAAAACTCATTCAGGGTTTGTACAGAGGCCAGAAGAAGAGCTGCAATAGCGCGGCCTGTACCTGGGGGCTGTACCTGAGGTGAGGACTGGCTTTGTACCAAGCCCTGAAGCGGAGCCGCAGCAACCCCCTCTGTACCGTGGTGAGGGCTGGCGCTGTACCGAGCCCTGGGGTTGGGTCGGAGTGCACGTGGCACTCCATGAGATCAGAGAGAATCCACTGCCAGACACGGGCGTGGCAAGTCATCAGGGATGCGGACGCAGGCGGGTCCGCTCAATGGGGCTGGTGGTTGATGATCGGTGGTTGGTGGTTGGTGGTTGATGATCGGTGGCTGGTGGTTGGCGGTTGGTGGTTGGTAGTTGATGATCGGTGGCTGGTGGTTGGCGGTTGGTGGCTGGTGGTTGATGATCGCTGGTTGGCGGTTGGTGGCTGGTGGTTGATGATCGGTGGCTGGTGGTTGGCGGTTGGTGGCTGGTGGTTAATGATCGGTGGTTGGTGGTTGGTGGCTGGTGGCCGGTGGTTGATGATCGGTGGTTGGTGGTTGGCGGTCGGTGGCTGGTGGTTGATGATCGGTGGCTGGTGGTTGGCGGTTGGTGGCTGGTGGTTGATGATCGGTGGTTGGTGGTTGGTGGCTGGTGGCCGGTGGTTGATGATCGGTGGTTGGTGGTTGGCGGTTGGTGGCTGGTGGTTGATGATCGGTGGTTGGTGGTTGGTGGCTGGTGGCTGGTGGTTGATGATCGGTGGTTGGTGGTTGGCGGTTGGTGGCTGGTGGTTGATGATCGGTGGTTGGTGGTTGGTGGCTGGTGGTTGGTGGTTGATGATCGGTGGTTGGTGGTTGGCGGTTGGTGGTTGGTGGTTGATGATCGGTGGTTGGTGGTTGGTGGCTGGTGGCTGGTGGTTGATGATCGGTGGCTGGTGGTTGGCGGTAGGTGACTGGTGGTTGATGACTGGTGGTTGGTGGTTGGTGGTTGGTGACTGGTGGTTGATGACTGGTGGTTGGTGGTTGGTGGCTGGTGGCTGGTGGTTGATGATCGGTGGTTGGTGGTTGGCGGTTGGTGGTTGGTAGTTGATGATCGGTTGGTGGTTGGTGGCTGGTGGCCGGTGGTTGATGATCGGTGGTTGGTGGTTGGTGGTTGGTGGTTGATGATCGGTGGTTGGTGGTTGGCGGTTGGTGGCTGGTGGTTGATGATCGGCGGTTGGCGGTTGGTGGCTGGTGACTGGTGGTGGATGACTGGTGGTTGGTGGTTGGTGGCTGGTGGTTGGTGGTTGATGATCGGTGGTTGGTGGTTGGTGGTTGGTGGTTGATGATCGGTGGTTTGTGGTTGGCGGTTGGTGGCTGGTGGTTGATGATCGGCGGTTGGCGGTTGGTGGCTGGTGACTGGTGGTGGATGACTGGTGGTTGGTGGTTGGTGGCTGGTGGTTGGCGTTGGACGAGCAACAACCACCAACTACCAACCACCAGCACCGTGTCGTACACCAGGTGTCCAGTGCTGCAGGGGAGGGAGAGGGGGGATGTCTCATAAAGGCTGGTGGCGTACTGTTGGTGGTTGGTGGTTTGTGGTTGGTGGCTGGTGGTTGGTTGGTGGTTGGTGGCTCCCCGCCCCCCCCCTCCCCCCTCAGCACTGGACAGGTGTACACGGTACCCCACCAGCCTCTTCTGCAACACCTCGTCACGCACCCCCACGGCATTGGACGCAGTGCCCCCACGCGCTACGCCACCAAACACATCCTCGTCCCTCCCCAAGCCCCTCTGCAGAGCATGCGGAGCAGGCGACAAAGCCGGGGCCCATACCGATGCGCCGGCGACGCGGCGGGGTCCCGTCCGCGGCCGCCCGCGCGCACACGGGGCAGCCCAGCCCCAGCACGACACTGCGCGCGACCCCCGCCCGCCACTCGTGCCCCTCCGGGCAGCGGAACCAGTACGCCTCGGCGCTGCCGGCCACGACCCCGGCCGCCGTCGCGGGCCCGTTGCGCGTCGGGTGCCACAGCGCGGCCAGCGCTGGGGCCACGGCCGCGAGGCTGTTGGTGGTGGACGCCTGCTGCCCGGCGCAGCACGGGCACCCGGCGCCCTCGATGGCCCGGTTCAGGGGCGTGTCCTGCCACACGTGGTCCGGGGCCACGTCGCACTGGAACCAGACGGGCCGCTCGGTCGTCGGCAACACGTGCCACGGGGTCAGCGGGGCGTTGAGCGTGGGGTGCCACTGCGCGGCCACGTGGGGGGCGCGGGCCGCCAGCGTCCTCTTGGGGTTGATCCTCCTCTTCCCTGTGGAATGCGGAGGGTGGACGGGTGTTGCCGCAGGAGATCTACGTGAGGCCAGCCCAAAGAGCCCCCTTTCTGGAGCCCCCCCCCCCCTGCCACTACTTCAGTGAGCTCTTTGGCGGGCTTTGTTTACAAGAAGGCGGGGGGGGGGGGGCGGTTGATCGATTTGCCTGTGACAATCGATTACCTTCGGTTCCATTGATTGATTCTTATCGATTTTTGCCGTTTTCTGTTACACAAATGAAAGTGGGAACTAAGGGACTTGTGGGTTTCTTGGCCAGCCATCTTTAAGGTAGGCTGAGAATAGGAGGCTTACTCTAGTTGAGGCCAGCCAATAATAAAGGTTGGCCACTTGGGTTTGCACATCGCTTAAATTTTGTGAGTTTGAACTTCAACTCGGACTTTGGCATTTGAGAAGAGAAGGAGAGGGGGGGGGGGGGGGCGAGGGAGGTAGGGAGGGAGGCATACGCTAAGAGTCCTGCGCGATCACGGACACTTTCTTTTACCTTTCTCTTTACACTTTCCATCCTCTAACCCCCTGCGTGACATTCCGTCTGGTTGTTGCTCCTTTACGGGGCCCTGGACAGTCACCCGTTCTCCCCTTCGCATGTTGCGTCGCGGCGCTGCGTTCTGTCGGCCGCTGCGGCCCGTGCTCTTGCTGGTGTCGTTTCCGCGTTCGCGGAGCCCAGTAGTTGGTGTGCCGGGGCTGTACTGAATGTGGCGGGATGTGCCGTTTGAGTGTCAGCGGCGCCCAATAATTGGCGTATTGAGGATGTGCAGCCCCCCTGCAAAGCCCCCGTGCGGTGGCTGCCCCTGACTACGCCGCCCGATCCCCGCCCGGACGACCGCCCATCCGGAACTCGCGGTCCCAGAAGAATCTGCATCCCCCTGAGGTGACTGGACTGCCAGCACCAATGCCTCGAGCGCACGGATTTGACACGGGGCCGAAGGCAAAAGGGGGCAGATGCGGTGCGGCACGGACCGCGCGATGCGGATGAGTCGCGGGTTGTGCCGTGCTGCGGCCGAGATGCATCCGTGACCAGGACCCCTCTGCCTGCATCGTGCCTCCCGCCTGCCTGCGCCACAAATGGACGTTCCTCAAGAGGCACCCCGATCGCCTTGACCCAGAGGGGGCGCACCGTGCGCTGTGCCCGCGCTGTGCGAAAAGGCGGCTGTTTTCCACCGCCGGTAGCCACGGGTCCCAGGGCCCTGAACTCCGCACCCCCGGTGCTGTTTTGAATGGATCACGCATGCGTCTGTGGGTGGGTGGTTTGCAGGGGGTGTTCCCAGGATGCACACCGATAAAAGAATGGCTTGATTCATGGGGGGAGGGAGAGGCGGTCACATAATGAGGGAGGGCAAAGAGGAGGATATTCACATAGAGCACAAAGAGTATGAGACCTTGGGCACCCTTGTCGGACTCCCCTGATTTGAAGGTTAGAGGCACGTGTGTGACCCTGCACGGCAGGGAAGTCCCGGGGGTTGCGGTCTAGGCGACGAATGATGTTAATAGGGGTGGGGGGTGGGGGTGTTCAAGGGTGGCGAACAGCGATTTATGTGGGACACCATTAAAAGCCTTTTAAAATCAATGTAAAGGCTGTATGAGGCGGGGCAGTTTTGAAATTTAGACAGGAGCTGCAAAATATGATCAGAGCATCTGCGGTTATGTACCCGCGCTGTGCGAAAACGCCCGCAGAACGTTTTCTCCCGCACCGGCGTGGTGTCTGCCTCCGGTGCAGGCGTCGTTTATTAGGAATTGCTACAGAAGGCGGGGGGAGGGGTCTGGGGGGGGCCCAGCCGGGTCGGGTGGGTCAAAAGTTTGGGAACCCCCCCCCTCTTGTAATTATGGCTTGGGTGGGGGAGTCTGCTGTCCAGGACCCTCCCTTTGATGTTAGTGTGGGTGCCCCTTTGTAATGGGGTCCCTTTCCTGGACCTCATTCTTTGGTTTTGCCCCCCACCCTCTTGTAAACGATGACTGCTCCTGCGCCATGCCTCCAATGCCGCACCAGCCAAACGTGTGTCAAGCCCCCCCCCCCCCCTCCGGCGGCAGCGACTGTCGGGCGGTGGGCTGTGCGTGGCCTCACACAAAACGGATCGCCGTGCCCGGCACCGCGTCGCCTGATCGGGACCGGGGGCGTGCCATTCCCTCGGAGTTTCCGTCAGGAGGGGCTTGTGCAACGCAGAACACCAGCTTTGACCGGGAAGGCAGCGGGCAACTCCACCACATGCCCCATCGCATGCCCCATCGATGCCGTCCTGGACAACGCCTCCGGAAGACGGTCCCTCGTCCAACAAAGCCCTCGAGAGCCACAGGCACGGGCTCCGTCGGAGGCATGGGACTGTGGCACATTGCCCTCTTGCATCTGCCCCCCCCCCCTTAGCCCTCAGGCGGGGCCATGGGGGGTGCGCCCCCGTCGCAGGGTTGTAGCGCGGGGGCAGCCCCGGCGTGTGGCAGGGCAACCCACCACAGGCCCCATACGAACACCGCAGACCTTTGGGAGGACCGCCGAGCGGCGGGGGCTCCGGTGCTGCAACCTCCTCCGTCGTGCCTGCCATGACCCACGCTCCTGCCATCGCCGGATGACCCCATGTCGTGCGGGACAGCAGCACCGAAAGGATGGGCACCATCACCAATGCCCCGGCGCACACGCACCCCAGCAATAGCAGACCTGGAGACCGACCAGTGGAGGTGTTGAGCGCGTGGAGGTGTACCCCCCTTGCGAGAACAACATGGGTGGGCGGGCTTTCAACTTCCCGGGGGGGGGGGGGTCGATACAGCGGACCTCGGGTTACGTGCCCTCTCGGTCCTTGACTGTTGTAACCCTACATGAAAGCGGGGTGGGGAGGCACGGGGCTTCACTTGCCAACCAGAAGCCATAAAGGGCGGGCGGGGGGGGGCGGGGGGCGGGGATGGAGGGGAGTCTGACGCCCCCTGGCTAGACCCCCCCCTCTTCCCCAAAAAGGGCTCACTTGACGGCCCCCACAAATCATACCGAGACTGACCCCCGGGCCCCGGAGGTGGCCCGGCCCCAAATAAATGAAAATGGGATTTTTGGAATTGGTGCATCGAGGGGGTTCAGAAAATTCATCATTTGCCATGTATTTGGTGGAACAAAGGTGACCATTCTCCAATGTTGAAAACAATTGAGCCCGTTTCCCGAACACCCCCCAGCCTCCCCCCCAGTTTGGGGAGGCTCTATTGACCCCTAAAAGTTGAAAACCCGACTTCCCCGGTAAAGGCACCAAAAATGACAGAAACAGCGCGTCCTATTGTTCTGACAAGGGGCGCTGTGTACGCGCACCCTAGAAGACACAAGCAGTGGCACTACCTCAGCGCCTGGTCCCTGGTGCGCCCGAACAGAGGCTTGTGCGGCATCCCTTTAGCAGAGCTCTGCCCGTGGCAGCCGTAGTGCATGCGCTCGGGGTCCATTTCGTGGGGCATTGTGTTCGGCTCTCGGCAAGTGTGCCGTCATTGAGGGGCGGGGTAGAATTTTCGCAACAGCTGCAACGGAGGCCACAGCCTTGCTCCATCCCCCCCCCCCATTGGCCCTCAAACCGCCTCACATGCGCTGCTCCCCAGAAATGAGGTCCGCCGACATTCCCCGCAACTGACTGTCCACAGGGCAGGTCCGCCCAAGCAAGCATCAGCACTTGTCTGTTCGGTCTCTCTTCCTCACTACCCTCCTACCATTGCTAAGGGAACAGGTGAAGCGCCGCATGGACATTTCGGGAATTCGCTCACATGCAAGGCAATGAGAAGGCTTGACATGCCCGACTTGCATTGTCCGTGTCCCACCACATCTGCCCCATTTGCGTTCGGCCACGTGTCACACCGTTCACCCGAGGCG
The DNA here is from genome assembly GCA_964036045.1 of Eutreptiella sp. 'Long Island Sound 2002'. Lineage (NCBI taxonomy): Eukaryota > Euglenozoa > Euglenophyceae > Eutreptiales > Eutreptiaceae > Eutreptiella > Eutreptiella sp. 'Long Island Sound 2002'. Next base: position 15,293 of record CAXIWF010000945.1, read on the forward strand.
TTCGTGCCGGCAGATATGGACCCCGGCACCCTTGGGAAGACCCGTGGGGCCTCTCCCCTAGTCTGCGGCCTTGGGGAGCTTGGAGTGCCTGAAGGATCTCTGTGGTCGCTTTCGACCTGCGGGACCACCTCATTCGTCTCATGACGCCTATGTTGGCTGTGTACGCCACTGCCACTGTGGCGGTGACCGTAGCAGCCGGCACTCGGTGCGCCCGGTATGGGATGGGGGGGCCGGCAGTATGTGTACAATGGATGACGGTCATTATTCAGAATTGGTTCCGCCGATTTTGTTGGCACCTTGCATGCAGTTCCATGGGTTTGTGGTGCATCAGAATGTGTTTTGTAATAGGGGTCACACGGTGGGATATTTTGAGCTATGCAGCAAAACAACATGGGCAGGCCATGGCTGGTGCTTGCAGCCGGGTGATGGGGGCTGGCAGTGTGTGTACAATGGATGGCGATTATTCAGAATTGGAAAACACAATGGGCAGGCCATGGGCGGTGCTTGTAGTTGGGTGGTCCAGCACCTCAGGGGGATGCATGCCGCATCCACCTCTGGGCCATGACTTCAGTATGCGCCGTCCCCTGGGCTCGGATCGGGCGGCGTAGTATAGTGCAGGATCGGGGGGCGAGGCATGGATCTTCCGGTCCCGACTTCTGGTTTGGTAGCATGCGATGGTTGCCATGGCCGTTCCCTTCACCCCACAGCCTCCCATATAATTGTGAGTGGTTTCTTCCGGTGCATCGGTGCCTCCGGGCAGTTGTGCACGCCTGCTTCCCTAGCCTCAATTTACCCCACCCCGTCTGCAAGAACACCGCAGAAAAATCAGATGTGTCGGATCAACAAGAGGTCTTGTTTCCGTTTCCACAACCTTTGAGCCACGGAATTGGGCGGTTCCATTTTGTGGTGGTGCATGAAGATCACGTTTTTTCTGTGGTTTGGGGCTAGGGGATGGTCTCTTGGGGACGCCGTTCACTGTCCGCCACTTGTTGCCACATGTCTCTCCAAGCATGGGGCACTCGATCCGGCGACGGTTAAAGGCGAACGTGGGTGAGGGGCAGCCAATTCGTGGGGGGACGCCCGTGTTCCCTAATCTCCCCTGACGCCAATCACATACCCCTCCCAAAGTCAATACCCCGTCTTGTGGTGCCCAAAGCCGATTCTTCTTGGGACGTTGGCAACACCCACGTCCATTGTGCATCATCGCCATGAATCTCGCCGGCGTTTGCGGGGGACGCCACGTCCAGCACACGTGGCAACTTCGTGCGAAAGGGTCCGACCCGAGCGTTGGGTTTGTCACTGCCACCATAGGCTACACGCCGCGAGAATGTGGAGCGTGCTGGCGGTGTTGGGGCTACCTTCACACACGGTAGCCATAAAACCAAGAACAACACGGGCAAACACGACACCGTGCGGCACATGTGATGCTGCCATGGGACCGCGGTAATGGCATCGAACTCTTCCACCAATGCTATGTATTTCGGTCTTCACTCGAGAACCATGGCCACGCCACACATCCCTCTCACACCCACCTCGGTACATTTCGGGCACTCGCGTAGCCTTTCACGGAAACCAAAATGGATGGGGGCATTTCGAAGATTGCACACGACCGTGTTTGTTGCAATCGCATGCCTTTTGTTGAGACTTTCCCACCGTCGTTGCATGCAATTCCTTGTGCACGACGGCTGAGTGAAAGGAGTCGCCCATTTAAAGTACCTTTCGACGGTAGTTGATGCACACGGTCAAAGTTAAGGTGTCTTCCTTCTTCTATCTCCGTCGGTTGGCAAATCTGCGTATGGATCACGACCCATCGACTACTTTGGGGTGTACCTACGTTTTTGATCTGCCCCTCCACCCTTTCTCCCTTCCGTAGTTGGCTACGGATGGATACAACGGGAACCAAAAGGCAAGGAAAGGTGGGGGGAAACCCAACAAAGAGCACGGAACCCCCCCCCCCCGCTCCATTATCACTTGGTACAACCAATCTCTTCTTGATGGTTGGCTGCGCAGGCAAGGCAGCACACGGGGCACACGGGGACAAGGGGCAAGCTTGGGATACACGAGACCGGAGGTCGCCGGCTAGGAGAGAGCGTACACCACATTACATGCATTTAGAGCATTAAGCCACAACTCAAGACTCGATGTGGACATGCAAAAGCCATCCTTCTCAGCGATGTGTTGTGAATCGTGCACTTGCACCACCCCCTCCTTGATGTTCAGATGTAATGTACGTGCCCCGGATTAGCCAAAATCGGCCCTTCTCCACACCATGTCCACGATTCGCCGTTCTATCTCGAGAGCTATGTTTAGGGCACATGGCGCACATATCTCAACGACATAACAAGCGAGAAACAGCCGACGTTATGCAAACTGCCTTGCTAAACAATGTGATTGTGCTCGTCATGTTGTAGATAAGGGTAATGTCACACATCGCACATGAGGGTGAGGTCACATGTAGCGACGCGAGGCGGTGGAATCTTTTGGGCACAAAACACCGGACACACGCTCGTTTGCTCGTTGCCTTTGGCATTGCGTTGCACGCGCACAAAGGGTTTTCCTATCACAGACGGTTTGGCTAGCGATTTGTGTCGCACCCACAGTGTTGCCAAATTGAGGCATGGGGGACTCCGTCTCCGTTACAGGGCATAGCCAAACTTTTTTGCGGACATTGGAAGACATTGTATTGTACATAGCATACGCCAAAGGTTCGGGGCTTTCATGGCATGGTGGATGTTTTTGGAACCACCGCAACTCAGGAAATTGAAAAGAGCCCATGTTTGTTGCACCCACTTGGTTCTCCGCCCATACACGAACCTTTGATTTTTTTTTCAAATACTCAACTTGCGCATGACCGACCATCACAAGGTATGTCGAATCGTAAGCACGCCCAAGCATGACATGCACGCACCCACATCCAAGCACCACGGAGATCTCGACGGAGCTCGAGCATGGCACTTCAAGTACCCAGTCTATGGCCGGCCTCCGAGGAGTCTTTGTGCTATCCGGCACCAATCTTAGCGTCCAAAACTACCTTGTTTACTACTTGCATTTTTGTTGGGGGGGGGTGTATTTTTTCCGAACGCCGGTGGCGGGATGTTTGTCCGTGGGATCCCTCACACACATGCACAAGCTGGGTGGCGGGGATGTTGGAAGTTGTCGTGCTCCTGCGACACCCCCCCGCTACCAAGCTCTTCCTAAGCATGATGGTCACTGGCCGTTTGGGCCGCTACCCGTGGGTAGCCACGGCTAGCCGCGGCTGGACCGCCCCCGTTGTGCACACCGATTGTAGCTTCAATCAATCCATACTAGTGGATGGAAAGGCAGAATTGTCCCTCTTTTTGGAGCATCGGCCTCCCCCCCCCACCCACCCACTTTGAGCAGGGACCCGTACCCCTTGCCATCCTTCATTCATCATGTTGGAATGCACAAAGTAATGTTTTTGTCGCACCCCATCCGAGGAAACACACCCCGGAAAGTACAACGCATCACGAAACAAATGGTTTTGTTTCTGGGAGGACACCTAGAAACCAATGCAATGCATAGTGAAGAAATGATCCAAAGACGAATGACACCGCCAAAAGAAACTCGTAAAAAAAAGTGGAGATTACACACTTAGGTGAGGAAAACAGTCCACCATACCATATCCCATTCCACCATACCATGGTGGAACACTTGCGCCGATCCATTTTGCGAGGTTCCTTTTGTTGACTTGGCCGAAAATTCGAATCCTTTGGGCTTTAAACGAATCCCCAAAGGTGGTGGGAACGCTTTGTGATATTTGGGGGTTTGGCGTTCTCCCCCTCTTGCAGATGGTCTCCAAATTTGGTGTCGATACCATTTTCTTCGGGGCTTGCAATCTTGAGCTGTGGTTTGGGGCACACGGGCAAAAAATGTGCAAAAAAATTTAGGCTCCGAACTACTGGCATGTCACAAGAAGATGTTCACCATGAAAATGTTTGCGGATTTCGGCACCGTAGCTCCCATGCAGAAATCCTGAGAAATGAATAAAAAACTTTCAGAACCGGCTTCGCTCTACTTGACCTTCATCTATTGGTTGAGATAATACTTCCAAATTCTGCTTCCAAATGAAAAAAAAATCTCATCGAATTCGGTCAGACGCTTGGCCCCTCACTTTTGCGATTCGCGACCAGGTGATCGCGCGGCTCCAAGCCTGGGTTCGGGTTTCTTTTTGGCACCAGTGAGCTCGCAATCTAAAGTATGTCGGACACTCTTGACAACAGTTTTGGAGATTTCCCTGCATAATGACAGTCCCAAATATTGCCTCGGGCGTCGAGAGCAAAAGCTCTCGAAGCTGTTCGTCTTCAGCAGCAAACAATGGAACGCTGAACCATACTGACAACCGACTGAGCCTATCACCAAGCATGGATCAAGCACCGTTGCAGTGGTAGCAAAATGGCGCTTTTTGTTGAGCCTCGACTGGGCTCACCTATTGCTTTGGAACGACTTTCTGAGTGCCTGCTTTTATCGTCAGTTTGTCATGGCGTCATATTTCGACGAGAGTGCAAGATTAGCAGGCTCAGCACACCACTGTGACCAGTCGAGAGAAATTATTGGATGTGGGGCCATGCAACCTTTGCTCACTGGCGCGGAAAAGTGCGATCCCATTTGTGTTCAAAGCAGCACAAGTGAGACATTACTGAGAGAGAATTACTATTCAACAGAAAATAGATTCGAGTCGACACAGCTGGTTCTGTTCTGTCTCATTTTATTCATGTCCTCAGGTTTGCTTCCTTTTTACCTCATGGCAGCCACAGTTGTGGTGCCCGTCAAGTATGGCAAGGAGGTGCTGTCCCTCACCCTGCCTGCGACCGCCACCATCGGCGATTTGCGGCTGCAGATCGCAGAGCGTACATACATTCCCCCCCTCGCGCAGAAGTTGTGCGGTGTCAAAGGGCCAGACACTATGGCACTGAGTGACGCAGGAGCGGGCAGGGTGATGGTTATCGGCACCCCTGCACAGGACTTGTCTTTGCTGAGCAAGACCATCAACATGTCTGCAGAGGAGCGAATCCAGCGCGTGGTCTGGGGCGTAAAGTATGGAGTGAACAGGCCGCTGAAGGACCACCCTCGCCCAGACCCTGATGCGTTGCGGGTAATGCAGGAGCTGTGCACACAGGCGCTAGTGCAGCTGGACGCAGTGGAGGCCCCGGCAGGGAGTACAGTGCGAGACCAGCGCCGGGCAGCAGTGGCAGAAGTGGAACAGATTGCTGCGACCCTTGATGCACTCAGTGTTACTGCTGAGGTCTGAGTGCATAACTTATACATTCAGGCCGGTACTAAAGGAGGAGTGGCAAGCGCCGCAATCAGGATGATTGCCGTTTGGGCCGTGGGGCCGTGGCTCTGTCACCCGTGGAAAGCCTGGTGTTGAAGTGCCTGACACGGTTGGGAACCTCCAAATACCCAATTTTTTTCGGTGGATTTTGGGTTTGTCACGTTGGAGAAGTGCAATGATGCTTCATTTTTCAAGGTTTATGGCCATGCACTCTTCGCTTGACCACGGTGTTGATTTGTTAAGAGAGAGTGTGCGTGAAAATCATGTAGCTGTTCACAGGAGTTCTTTTTCAGATTATGTTCAGAGCAACTGACTATATCTCTTTTACACTGCTCCTTTTGATCTAACCTGGTGCTCTAAAATTTCGGAGTTCTTGTGTGGCTGACGTAGCTCAGCTGGCTCTGGTCGACTGCAGTCGAGAACGGCTTGGGATCGAACCCTCGGTCGGCACAAAGTATTAAGGATTACGGTGCAGTGCGCCGCAGGCACCCTTGCAGCACAGCAGTGCCTGCTGCACAGGTTGGGTGGGGATAAGATGATGCTCCCGTAAGCCGCCGTAGCTCAGACTGATTGCGCGATTTAAGGTGTGTCTCCTGCACTGTGGGAGACTTCCTTCGCGCGGCGTGCGCCTTGCACTTCACATTGCAGCTTGGCTCCGTCGTCAGCTGACTCATTGCAGAATGACAGAAAGACCCTGGCAGAAGGGGTGGTGCAAAAAGCAGGTTGTTGGTAAAAGTTTTCGTGGAGTGTTGAGCATGGGTGAGGTTTGTCCGTCGACAACGACGAGGCGTGGGGGTGTCTGGGACATGGGTTCAAGGAAACAGGCCCCTCACCCCTGATGGACAGTGCTACATCCCTGCAAGCAGCTTGGGAACACGGGCAAAAAAGGGTTCGAGGCACGCTACATCCCTTGCCCGTTCAGATCTGAGAGGCACAATCTGGGGGACGAAGCCCAGCTAGCGAAGCCCTGACAGTGCTGTGTTTGGGGGGGGGGGGGGATAATAGACACAGTCTGTCGACATGTTGCATACTTTGCACACTGTGCCCAGTTTGTGGATATTGTGCACATGCCCGTTTTTTGTAGCCACTGTCAATACCCGGTGTAAACATGCACGTGGTGTTGAAATTGTGCACATAATGTAGACGCGAACAGATGATGTTCAGTGCACATACCCGTTACCGGTGGTGCAGTCTGTGGTTTTGTTACCCGCAGACACACAGCAGGGGTTTCGTTTCCTCAGTCTGCGGCCCAAGTGGATATTGTGCACATGCCCGTTTTTTGTAGCCACTGTCAATACCTGGTGTAAACATGCACGTGGTGTTGAAATTGTGCACATAATGTAGACGCGAACAGATGATATTCAGTGCACATACCCGTTACTGGTGTGCAGTCTGTGGTTTTGTTACCTGCAGACACACAGCAGGGGTTTCGTTTCCTCAGTCTGCGGCCCAAGACACAGCAATCGGAGCACTTCGGTCTAGGCACAAGCACTGGCTGGGCTTCGTCCCCCCCCTGCAAAGCCGATGGAGGGAATGGGTGCAAGGGAAGGGCAGCGAATGGCGATCGGCCAGTAGGCGCCGCCAGCTGCAGACGAGAACAACACACCATGGCGTGATGCCAATCCCCCCCTGCAAAGGAGTTTGTGGGTGGTTGAGCTCTTGACAGCAGCTGCTTTCCGTGCTGGGTTGGCCAGGTCTTCTCTGTGTGTTCACTTTCTCCGTTGTGCAGCCCCACCCCCAACAGCCTCCAACAGCTCTCAACAACCCCCTTCAACAAGTATCAGCAGCCCGTTAGTTGCGTTTCTTCTTCCCCCGATCCCCCCGGGTCCCCCGAGGTCGCACCACACGTCATTACCTTGTAAGGCGGTGGCTCCTACATCCCATGTGCCTCAGCATGTGTGGCAAGTCCTTAGAGGTCTATGCCGCGGGTTTGAAGTAGTCAGTCCAGCAGTGTGCAGTCGGCAAAAAGGGCTCCCATTCGACGTACACTCAACTACGGTGTCTCACTCAGCGCTGCATGTGTCACAGCACTCAGTCACAACACCCCCACCGACCACGCTGGTGTCAGCAGGGTGGACCTCAAGTTTGAAGAGTTTGTCTGTTTTGTGTGTGCCTGTGCGCATGCTCCTTCATCTGGATCGTTGCCCAGCATGCACTGGAGCAGTCGGAATTGTACAAAGCCCCCACCTCATGCGAACCTTTTTTTTTACCATGTACTAGCAGCGTCCAAGAAAGGATACGGTTGGCGTGACAGGTGAACCCAGGGCACTGTATGGGGTTTGTACCTCCCTCTTTTTCGCTTTGAGCCCCCACTTCGGAGGTGGGGGGTCAACTGGCTCCTTTTTTTTGTTTTTGAAATTATGGTTTTGATGCAGCTTGTGGCACCTTCTTGAAAGAAAAGTGAATGGATGCGACCATGTCTGACTCTGTGCCATCAAATTTTATGTGGGCCATGTGTCTGTTTCAGGCCTTTTTCCTTGTGCGTCAGGTATCCAAGAGAGGGGTTTTGGCATATCCAAGAGAGGGGTGGGGGACTGTCTCCTCTTTGTCACAGCTTCCCACCCAAAAAAAACACCTTGCGCTTCCTTTGGGCATGTGAGAGTACGTTGGCGCGCTGGGCACGCGCCGGGCAAAATTTTCCCACGCTTTGATGTGGCCCCTCGAATTGGGGTTAACAACTCCCACTATTCGGTGTGGCCACTAGAGCAAGGGGGATTCTTTGATTTTGAGGTGGGTGGCCATGATGGGGCCTACAAGGGTAGGGTGCATGTGACCGTCCCATTCGTTGGGCAAAACAAGGGGAATTTAATCGCCACAGTCATACAATGTGCTTGTGCTTGCTTGGTTCCTGGGCTAGAGGAGGGATTGATGTTTGGAGGTAAAGCATTGTGATAGATGGCCGGGACATTCATTTGGATGCCGGATGCGCCGGGCAAAACCAACTCCCAGTCTGAAACTAAATGCAGAGGCACACCCGGGCACTTGCTTTGCAGTGCCCTCACAGCTGCTGTCAGTCCATCACAGCTGCTGTCAGTTCAGCTCTGGTTATGGACTCTGTCTATGTCTGGTAGGGGGGAGGACTCATTCCTGCTCTCGCCCTCCCCAAACCAAACGCCATACCTGCAAACCCGACCCCCCCTCCCTGTGAATCTCTTCACCCTTCCACAAATGCCGTGTCCCACCCTGCTCCTAGTTTGTCTGCAATTTGCAGCTCCTAGGCTGCTGCTACGAGATAGTATCTCAGTGCAGTTGGTTCCACCCCATGTGGGAGTGCAGGGAAATGAGCAGGCGGACCTGAATGATGGCTGTGGGGCGAAGGCAACAAAGCATGCAGTGATTGAAATCAGTTATTGATATTTGGGCTGACCTGGGCCTGTAAGAAATGCCACACTGTTATGACTTGGACTCAAATGTGTCAGGGTGGTCGGGTTTGTCTGATGGTGATGATAGTGACAGTGAAAGTGACGTGTTGTCAAAGTGGTCCAGCAGCAACAGGCCTTCCCCCCCTCCCACCACGGGCAGTCACCTTCAGATATGTATTTTGTGTATGCCGTAATGCACACCTTTCTCTTTGACACCGCCTAGCTCCAACATGGGATTCTTGCATGGCTACGATATGGCAAATATGGCTATCAGATCAAGCTCAAAATTGCTTGAATTTGTCTACTTGAGCACCTTACAGCATGTACTCCTAGGGGGAACATTAGCGCGCCGGGCGCGCGCCGGGCATCTTTTGTGACCCGTGCCCTACCGGTGGACTGTTGCCGTTGATATGTTGGGCAACATTATATGGATTTGCCCCTTGGCCCCCGGGACATCAGCAGATGTTTTGATTTGAGATGGGTATGGACCTTCTCGTACCCGAGGTGATTTCTTTGATTTCGAAGTTGGGGGCCATGATGGTGCTTATAAGGGCCGGATTCGTGTCATTGTGCCATTGATTGGAAGAAAGAATGGCACTTTGACAGCCCGCCAACAATGTTACAATGACGTGCACGGGTGCTATAGGGCACACATTGAGCAGCTGTTTGCTCGGTTGTGGTACGCAAGATGAGGCAGAGGATGAGGCAGAAGTGTGTGTGTTGTGTTGCCACAACGCTCCACCGTCGCAGTTGGTGATGAGTGTAAGGAGCACTATTGTACTGAATGTATTGACACCCACACTTGTGGGACCAATGTTATGATGCAGCTCTACTGTTTGCGATACCTCAATAACGCCTATCGCTTCTACTGGAGATCGACGCGGTTGTGCTATCCTAACCCCCCATTCTCCCAACTTGCTAAGGTGTTGACCAAAATCGCCCTTAAAGGAGCGAGAGTGGTACTGTGTACCCCAGTTTGCAACTTTCTTGAGCTGGGGCAGTTTGGGTCACCTAATTCTAAGGGCGTTTCCAAGGGGTGTGCTTGGGGGCTCTTCGGGGGGAACATAGTCTAAAAGTAGCGCACCAGGCGCGCGCCGGGCAAACATTCCCCCCTAGCTTCCCTCAGGCACCTTCCATATTTGTGGAAAGGGGTGATTTTCAAGAGCGGCGAGCAGTTGGTAGTGGATTAAAAATTTACCTTAACCCCGCTCCCCGTAGTCTTTGCATGATTTGCACCTCTTCCTTCCCCTCATTTCATGCCCATTCCAGCCTGGTTCCTCAATGTGTCCTCAATGTGTTCCTCAATGTCCTATGAATTGCTTGTGGCCCACAATTTGTACATACCACCCTTTGTTTGCGGGGTTAACAGTAGGGGGGCGTACCGTGCGCTGTGCGCGCGCTGTGCGAAAAGTTGGCTGTTCTCCACCACCGTGAGTTCGGTAAGTTCAGAAGGTTGAAAGGACGTCATTGAATGGCTGCTGCAGTGGACGGGGCTATAGGGGGCAGAATTTAGGTCCCTGGGACCCATGGCAAAGCATCAGATGTTTGAATGTTTGAGTTTTGAATTGATTGTGCATGATTCCGCAGGTGGGTGGCTTTCAGGGTTGTTACCTGGATAATCACCGTAATAATTAGCGCTGTGCGCGCGCTGTGCGAAAACGCCCCCTAGGAAGGGCCAGGAGGAAGCAGGAGGTGTGGGCATGAGAAAGCGGAGGGCAGGTGCGAAGGGACATAGCCTCCCTTGGGGGTATTTTGGGGGCGTCAATGGGGGGTCATTTGTGGGTTGGGGGGGCTCCAATTGTGGTTCTTTGCATTTGGGACTCTATTTGGTCACAAACATGGTTTTCAACGCTCCCCTCAGCCCCTCAAGCTCCATTCAGGGGCCATTTGCAGGACATGTGGGGGGTTCTTGAGGGGTGATTTGCGAATCGTATTGGGGAAATTTCGAGGTAATGCAGGGTGTCATTTGGAAGTGGTTGGGGGTCATTTGGTGGGGCACTCAGAGCTTGAGGGTTCTACTGCAGGCAGGGATGGACCGGTCCAGAGAGAGAGAGAGAGAGAGAGAGAGAGAGAGAGAGAAAGGGAGGGAGGCAGAGAGCATATTTGAGAGCATAGGCCTTGGGCTTGAGGGCACTGGCTCCCACTGTGGCTCCCCCAAAGGTTGCGTGGCAGGGTGTTCCTCCATCGTCAGCTTGCCGTTCCCCAGCGCACACCGCCACATGCCAAAAGCAGCACCCTCAAAGCATTCGCAATTACGCCATTCCAAGTCAGTTACTCCAAAGCCAGTGCTGCCAGAGAATGTTACTGCATCGCTACTGTGCTGCGTTGTGCTACCTTGCGAGGAAACCAAAGGGCCAAGCGCCTACAATTAGCCCTTCCGTGTGGACACTTGAGGAGTTCTGTGTGAGCACCAGAGCACAGTATCATGGAGCATCATAGCCTCACCACTAAAGCAAAGAATGCTGTGAAAAGGAAGTTGTGTTCGAGATAGGTTGGGGGTCACAAAACACGTGCTTGGGATGGGACAAGAAAGCGTACCACATGCCTGGCACTGTTCAATGCAATGCAAGGCAAGTGGCAGAACGGCCGCCAACTGCACCCTGGAACAGTCATACCACACAGATACCCATGGCGGTGAGGCATTGGTTGGGCTTCAGCAGTCTTGTCCCTGTAATCCCCCCCTCGTCCGGAGCTCCATTTCCTGCACACCTCCCTCTCAGGGGTCATGCTACGCATTTGTTTGTTCCTCTTTTTGGGGCTGGGGCTGGTCCATGCGGCCCTGAAGCCCGATGTCGAGATGGAGGTGACCGGTCCATCCGTCCACCTCTCGCTCCCCGGTATTGCCGCCCCCGCGGTCCAGAGCTACCTGTCGAAGTCTCTGGACGAGGCCCCCACCCTCAGCCTCGTTGAGGCCATCCCCGCCGATGCCTGCGGGCCTCTGAAGAACAAGCCCAAGGGGCCTTGGGCCGCCGTGATCGCCCGTGGCACCTGCCAGTTCGGCATTAAACTGCACAATGCGCAGCGCGCAGGCGCAGCAGCGGTTGCTCCCCGGCTCCCTGTTCCAGTTCGCTGCATGCAGCACCCTGCCATGCCGGTCAGGGATTTGGGAATGCCTGCCCCTTCTGTGTACCAGAAGGAAGTCTGAGGGTCGTCACCTCGAGAAGGGCCTCCCAGAACTGTGCGCAAAGGGTACCACCACTGCAGGCTATTGTGGAGTGGCCTTTGTGGGTGGGTGGGTCAGAGGCCCAAAAAAGTTTGTGCACCTGAGATTCTCCGGCCATTTTCATACATTTCGTTTTCCCCCCAAGAAAATTTATCTCCTGTGGACGGGTGGGTGGGTCAACTGGGGGCTGGCCAGGACCCCAAACGACCCTGTGCTGTGCAGGGGGGGGGGGGGGGCTGGGGGGGCACCAGGCACGATCTGAGCGCTGGGGTATGAGGATGAAGGCAGGGTTTGACACAGCCTCTCGAACCCATGTTTATGCAATAAACATAAGTTTAATACACAGTGCACCTCGTCTGTGTCTTAGACTCACTGAGTGGCCGTGACCAGCCGACCCCGAATGATCACGACAACGGATTGTGCATGCAGGGGTGCCAGGGGTGCAGGAAAGAGACAACATTAAACACCGGGGGTGGGGTGTTCTGGGCTGATGATTCCAAAACCGAATGAAGTGCAAAGCGCTCCTTCCCCTCCCTCCCTCCCTCCCTCCCTCCCTCCCTCACTGGGTCTGGGTCTGGGTCTGGGTGTTGCTTTTTGGAAGGAGGGGGCGCGTGTGCGGTGAACTGTTATGTAGGAAGAGCAGGTAAAATGCAGACAAACAGTGCGAGGTTGGTACTCGTCCCCTGCCTTCCGTTAAAATTGTTGTAGGGGAGGCACGGCAGAGGGCATATGTGTGGTGCGTTGTAGTGGGCGAGAAGCCAGGGAAATGTATCCGGTGGACAATAAATGGGAGGGGTTTTTTGAACGGGGATTCAGGCTTGCCTCAGCGCGTGCATACCCAGGCCCAAGGCAGAGCCAGCATTGCGCACCTCATCCCCAGGGATGCATTGGAAGGGGGGGAGGTACACCCCCCCCCTCCAGGGTCATAGTTTTTTGTCCAGCCACGAGGTATGTCTTACTTCTGAGTGTATCAGGTACGATCACATGGAAACAGCAAAAAGCAAGGCACCAACCACAGCACACCTGCAGCAGCGCGCTCCACCACCGGTGCCGCTTGCGCCGCCGGAACCGCATCTCCTCCTCATATTCCTCCTCAGCGAGGAATCGAACCTCCATCTTCAGGGCAGCGGCCGGCTGCACTGCCGCTGCGGTACATGGCCCAAAAGGCCACTCTATGCTCTCCCTGCGCCTAGGGATGCTTTGTTTGAACAGAAGGTATGCACCAGAGGCTGGGCCTGCGGCCCCCTCACAACCACATTATTGTCACAGTCTGTGTAGCCAAATAAATGAACATGAGCCTAACACACACACACACTACTGACCCCCGATCCATGAGTGCTGTACGACGACACGACAGGTTGGCCAATCGAGAGCCAGCGTACTGCAAGCCTGTCCAGCCGCCTGTGGACCTCAACCCCCAGTACACTGACATGCAGGCTAGAGGTTTTGGCCGACAAAACACGGCCAAAAAAGGGTAACTAGGCAAACATCAGTGCAACCTGTACATACGCTGAAGTGCTCGTGGAACCATCGTATCAATGGAACTGCCGAACATTGCTGCATATGCATACCAGGACGTGCATGTGTGGAGCGCTTTGTTGACCTGCTTGCGGCCCTCCAGGGCGCACAGCCCAGCCACTGTCTCCCTGACGCCAAGTGCCAGGCTCCATGGCATTTGTAACCGACAGTAACCGCCCCCAACCGCTTTGGCAACCTTCTCAAACCGCCTGTCTAACCGCCTCTGGGGCCACTTCCCTCCTAATGCATCCCTGCTCATTTCCACCTCCCAAGCCCGTGTCTGGGTTGCCCTGGGCCTCCCATCCCCTGCCCCTGACATTCCACCTCCTTCCCCATGCCAGCCGCAGACCCCCTCTTGCCCTCTCACCCTCAAACAGGTCATTGTTACTGACAGCCTTGAAAGCATCTACGAGCCCGCGGTGGCCCACTCTGTCCCGGTGCTGAAGGCCAGTGAGGGTGGGCCTTGCCTGCTCCGCTGCGAAATGTCAGAAAGTCCTGTGAAGAAGGTGGACTCGGCTGCAGTGCTTGCTGGATTGCCGGGCAGCGAGTGCAGCACGGCAGAGGGCTGCAAGTCCGGTGTATGCGGCCTAACTGGAAAGAAGGTGTGTCCCGGTGTACGAGGCAGTGGCGAATGGTAAGAGGATGCAGGAGGCTGTTTGCCAACACGACACCATGAATCCCACTGCCGGAGGGGGGGGGGGTTGGCATGACACCATGGTGTGATGATCTCGTCTGCAGCTGGAGGGGGGGGGGGGGGGGCAACTATTGGGGTGCCGCTGACGTGCAAACGGCGCACCATGCCACGTTCAGCACAGCCCCAACACACCAACTGCTGGGCTCTGCGAACGTGGAAACGACACCAGCAAGAGCACCGGCCACAGCGGCCGACAGAAAGCAGCAACCCGACGCAACATGCGAAGGGAAGAACGGGTGACTGTCCAGGGCCCCGTAAAGAAGCAACAACCCGACGGAATGTCACACAAGGGGGGGGGGGGGGGGGCTGCAGTGCTGCACACTATGCAGCTAGCCACATGTGGTCCCTTTTGGAAGCTGGTAACAAGTATCTTGCAAAAAGGACAAACCAAGCCCAGTTGAAAGGAGGATTGCAGAAAACAAACGTGGTTGTTCAGTGGATGGGTGCGTGGCTGTCTTGTTCAAGCATACAACTTACAGCTAAACGGGGTTGGGGGTCAGAAAGCGCATGCAGAACCTCTATGAGAGGCTGGAAGGGAGGGGGTGCTGTGCCGTGCTGTACTCGTGCTGCTGTCGTGCTGTACTCGTGCTGGACAGACCGTCTGCTCTCACCTACAACCCCCATTTCCACCAATTCTTTTTGAACGATATTGGTCTAGACACGTTGAGAAAGGTACCCTGTGTGTGCTAGCCCCCTAAGGGGGCGCACTTAGCGCAGTGCACGCACAGTGCAACTATTTGGGTGTCTTGCCGTACTAGAGACCCATACTTTGTGATGCTAGGGGCATCATTGTTGTTTGAGACTAAGTTTTGATGCTTCTTACACATTGGGGATATGGCATTTTGGATTTTCACCCAGTTTCACCCATTTCCACCCTTCTTCACACATTTTTTGCTCATTTCCACCACATCCATTCTAGGTTGATTTCTCCCCACCATGGGGACCCCGAGAAGGCAGGGGTTCGATGGCACACACTCGTTTCTATGCCCTACGTTGTATCTGTGCAAAGTGGCGAAGAACCATTTCGTCTCGGGAGGACGTGCACGCATCGGTCAGCCAAAGATTCCATTAGGAAGTGGAAGCATTGAAGCAAGTCCCATTATTCGATACAAGCACGCTATTAAGGCTCGTGTGAGTACCATGTGCGTTGTTGTTCATGGATCACATAACATGCAAATGTGCCCCATCTCAACCTCCATCGGTAAAATGGTGCCAAAATGGTCCCATTGTGCATGATGTGTTATGTGAAGGGTAGCTTGCACCTGTCTTGAGCTAGGGTAGTTTGGATCACCTAATTTTAAGGGTTTTTGGAAGGTGTGTGCCTGGGGGCTCTTCGGGGGGATTCTGGTCTAAAAGTAGCGCGCAGTGCAAGGATGCCCCCTAAATCGGTGGGGGGGGGGGGGTCGGACGAAGGGCCTCTTTCGGCAGCCTGCCCAAAGAGCCTCTGAGGTAAGGGCTCCTAGCCCCTCGCCCTCCTTTGCTTTTGCAACCTGTGATACAACATCAGGCTTTTGCTTAGTGTCCGTCCTACCCCACGGGGGGGGGGTCTGGCAGAATTTCAGGGTGGGTGGGTGTCCAACCAACCCCCCCCCCCCGGGGTGGGGTGGGACTTTGTGAGGGCCCTTGGGTCTATCGAGCCAGTGCCACTTCTTTCTTTCTTCTGTTGCAGGTTCCATGTAACATGTTTATTTATGGTGTGTTTACATGGCATTGCATATCATGTGTGCATGCCCCACGCCCATAAAGGGGCTAGGATGCATTGTCATTTGTGTCAAATGCGAAGGGGGCAACTCTAGAACCCCACAGTTGCTGTGTCTGCCCCACGCCCATAAAGGGGCTAGGATGCTTTCTTGGTCTTCTGTATTGCATGTCTCAGTTGGGTACGTGGGGGGGGGTGTCAGGACCCCCCCCCCCACGGGGGGGGGGGTGGGACATTTGTCGGTCTGTGGGTATGCCAAAATTCTGGGTGGGTGGGTCCCTGAATTAACCCCCCGCCCCCCCCCCCCGGTGGTTAAGCAAAACCCTGTACAACATGCCCCAGAAGCAGAATGCCCTCGGTCGCCAGGAGTCGCCCCCAGGGCTGCAGGTGCATTGATGTCGAAGGGCGTGCGTTCCCATGGATGGTATCCAATACAAATCACCACCACCACCACCATCATCTGCTGAGGCAGTCTTGAGGCATACCAGACACTGTACATGTTGCAAGCCATTGTTTGTACACCTGCTCGTGATGCGGGTTGAGGGTGTTGGTGGTGGTTTTGTAGAGGTGTTTCGAGGTGTGGCAAACCCCCCTGCGAAGTCTGGTTTGGGTATTCCCAAGGATTCGAGCCATTTTGGACCCTCTACGCCTCCGCTGCTGCAGGATGAGGAGGGCTACCAGGCCTGCTGCCTCCCAGAGCGATACATCCCAATGGTCACCAATGCGTCCGGCAGTGACAAGCTGACCATCCCTGCCACTTTCATGGGCGTGGGGGCCGGGCAGCAGCTCCGCAATGTGATGAAGGATGCCGGCGGCAGTGCACACGTCCGAATGGCCACTAATGGGCCTGCTTTTGGTTGGCTGGTGTGGCTTGGGCTGTGGTCTGCGTCAGCTCCTGCACCTCCCACTCTGTCGCACGTCTTGAGACAAGCGGATAAGGCCCCCTGCCATGAAGCAGCACACGCCTTCCCCTCGTTGCTAGTCCCCTTGATCACCCAAAGGCCTCAGGGGGGGCACCATCCGACAATATTGTCTCCCTGTGCATTCCCCCTGTGCTTGTTCTGTTGGACCAGCACCACAACGAGGCCATTGCTGAATGCCTTGGTGGGTCAGAGGCCAAAAAAAAAGTACCCAAAATGGGCCTTCAATTTCGGGCCCCTTTAAAATTTGTTTTTCCCCTGAGGTAAATTTTTTCTGATGTGGGTGGGTGGGCCCCGCCATCCTCCCTAGGGTTGTGGGGCAAGGATTGTGGGGATGGAGATGTGGTCGTTCTACAGAGGCATTGGAGGGAGGACCACTGGCAAAATGCGTGTCTAGAATAGAAAATGCCCAATCCCCTCTGGTCCCTTCTTCATAGTGAGTGCCAGTCCAACGAAACACAGACAAAGGCAAGTGGCTGGACAGAGCTCAGGGTGGGAGAGGAGTGGAGGAAATAGGGAACAAGGTTCAGAGCTGTCCAGTGCTACGATGATCCCACAATGGCCGTGGTAGCGGATTTGACAGGTAGCTGAGTATGAAACCAGGTTATGCGGTGGGAGACTGCCACACCCGTAGACTTCCCACACACATCCTGTTCTTCATCCCCGTAAGGACACCCGTTGGATTACGGTGGATCACAGCTTCAGCCCCATAGGATTTGTCCCAACACACACAGAAAACGAAAACAACCACGTTTTGTGCATTCGATACACCAACTGCCACTGATGGACCACTGACACACAGTAGTGGACCACCAACAACCGGCGGACCATCAATCATCGGGGGTCACCATCAACTGCCGGCGGGTACCATCAGCCACTGGGGTGTTCCCCGGCTGCCAACCACCGGGGGTGAGTCTTAACCTCTGGGAAACGGTTCCCAGAGATTATCTCAAGTACTGTGACTTGTCAGGCTACGCCAGCTCATCTTAGTCTGAACCCCCCCCCCCCCAAAAAAAGAGGAGAAACAGGGTGTGTGCGGTGTGTGGGTGCACCGCCTGCGGAGACCGCACTGTTGTCGTTTGCACATGTTCACAATTCCCTGACACCCGATGACATCTACCAACAATTTCTGTGACGCCTGTCAACCGTATGAACCCCCTGCCCACCCTCTACAGGAGGGGCAGGCGAGGACCAAGGGGCGAAGGTTTGCAGCCCAGGCCGCGCGTGGAAACAAGAGGCTGAAGGAACCGAGTGGGGGAAAGACCTTGTGTGACGCACTGCCGGCGCCAAGGGGCAGGCGCAGCGCCTGTGAGCAGAGGACACCCGTCCCACTCTCACCCACTGAACATGTGTTTTCCCCCACGGGATGAGAGGGGCCGTGCCACCCACCAAGAGCTGCCGGAGTGCAACCACCCGACGGGCACATGACTTCAAAAGGAGTGGGAAGGAGAGTCGATGCAGATTGGTATGTGAGAACCGCACTGCAAACCGGGGGGGGGGGGGGGTGGCCCTGAAGGCTGACCAAATGTGCCGGTTGGTACTTCCGGGTAAGGCCATTGGCTTGGGGTTTTTCGAATAAAGTTTGAATGAACTGTGGGAGAGGAAGGACACAGGATGGTGAGAGGCCGATGGGCACCACCGCCTGCGGAGCGGAAGGGTCCAAAGGAAGGGCAGCTGCAGACCAAAACACCAAGGCGTCATCCCAACCCCCCCCCCCCCCCCGCCGGCCACCACAACCCTGTTGGGGTCTACAACAGCAACAGGCAGCCCCCCATGCCCCTGCCCCCCCCCCCTTAATCCATACATGTCGAACATACTCCGCGCACTGAGATTTGGTTTAATGAATCGCGGCCCTTAATCCATACATGCCCCTCACCCAGTGCCACCACGGGTCTGGCCCTAGGCCCTAGGCCACTTCCCCCAAGCTGCTGCGCTGCGCTTTCTCCTGAGCCGTGCTCATGCCCCCCCCCCCCCCCATTGTCCCTCAGGTGAGTGCCCTGCTGATCTGGGTCCTCGGGTGCAGTGTGGAGGCCCTCGCCACTTGGAGCTCGGCCCACATGGAGCGGGCCAATGTGGCCGCCGCTTCTGGGGAAGCGGTTGAGAAGACGCCCCCCGCTGTGGCTCCTGAGGAGTCCCTGGAGATGACCGTGGGAACAGCCCTTTGTTATTTGGTGGTCGCGACAGTGGGGCTTGTGGGGCTCTACTTGCTGATCCAGCAGGTACCGTGGGGCTGGCGGGTGCGTGCTGGGCGCGCGTCGCAGATGTGTCATGTGCGCGATGGGTTCCCGGGGGTACGTGTTGGGGGGGGGGTGTCAGATGCGTGTCGCGTGCACGTCATGTGCACGATGGGCTCGTGTCGGGTGCCCGTTAGGTGCCTGTGGTATGTGTGTGTGTGTGTGTGTGTGTGTGTGTGTGTGTGTGTGTGTCGCATGCGCGTTGCGTGACCGTCATGTGCCAGACAGTTTCATTGCGTTACATGAGGGTCAGCCAGGCCTGGATGGAGAATAAAGAAGCCCTACATGCAGGCTGAGGAGTACATGGCCTCATTGTGTTATCCTCGCTCATGTACTGTTTGGCGGCCCGAAAATTGCTTTGCGGCGGGGGGGGGGGGGGGGATGGCATGGGCGCCCGGCGAAGGAGGGGGGGGGGTTCCAGAAATGGGCTTCCGTGCCGGGCCCTTTGTTTTGTGTAAGGACGGATGTTGCCACCAAAGGCGCCGGAACACAAATTTTGGCCCGGAAAATTTTTTTCACGAAAAAATTTTCCCCCACATATGTGTAGTCAAAATGATCAGCGCAACGTGGGGATCATTTTGAGCCATGTATGTTGGGGTCGGACCCCCCCCCCCCCGTCACGGCAGGTAGGGCAGCGCCAGCCTAAACCTCCCTCCCGGCACGGCGACCAAGGAGGGGGAGGGGGGGGTTGGGCAAATGGGCTTCCGTGCCATCCCCCCCCCCCCCCCCCGCAAAGCAATTTTCTTCCCGCCTTTGTCTGGCATCCAGGACAGGAGATGTATTCATTTGTCAGAGTTCCAAACATCATTGTGCATCGTCACCATCTTTCAATGGCCTACAACACAAACCCACACAGCACAGAAGTGTGTTAGACCATGTTCTGCAATTGGATGAAAAAAAGGGGTACAAAATATTTTTAATCCCGAAATTTTGATTTATTCTCGAGCTTGGGCAGTGAAAAAGCACCCTGAAAAAAAAGCAAGAAAAAAAGTACTGCGGGCCATTTCCAAAACAATGAAACATTTTGAAACAGTCCCAAGCAGGGGTACAGGATCAGGATCGAGGGATCAGGAGGGAGGGAGGGGGGGACGGTGGGTGGGAGGGAGTTGGAGTTGGATTCGGAGCAGAGTACGTTCTGCGGTACGCAAATCCCCTGCCCAAGGAAGGTATGTGGACGTGTGCCTCTACTGTTGAGGCTCACCATTATACCTCACTGAGCGACGCACACCAGTGGTCCGTGCGCATCCACGGCCTGTCCTCCGTGGACTTCCTCAGGATGCTCGCTATGTCGTGTTCTTCATGATTGGCGTGTTCTCTATGGCGGCCCTCTCCGTCGTCACGTCCCTCGGGACCTATCCCCTCGTGCGATATTTCGCCCCGGACTTGGATCAGAAGCCATGCACTCTGCCTCTGCTGGGCACCTCCAGTGTGGCCTGGGTGATGGGCTTCGTGGTCTCCGTGGCCCTGGTGGTGACATGGGTGGTGGGCCGCCACAACCCTTACGCCTGGATTCTGCAGGACACCTTCGGCGTCTTTGTGTGCTGCCAGTTCATGTTGGCCCTGCGCATGAACAGCATCAAGGTTCTGTCTGGCCTCCAGGGGCGTGTGCTGTCCTGTGTAGTTCCTCCTGTCGTGCGTAGCCCCGGGAAATCGTGATTTATTGCCATTTTGGGTGTTTTTCGGCTTGAAAACTTGGCCCGGCCGTGGCCGGCCGGGTGACTAAAAGCCTCTCGTGTGATGAACAGTTGGGTTGTTGTCCCAAAAACATGTGATCCAGACAACCCTTTCGGAGAAGGGGCTGATGCGTCCATGCGCTGCCGCAGGCAGCCCTTCTGCGTCTTGCACAAGCAAAACACCCCCCCCCCCCTTCAAGCACAGGCGTCAATTCCAGTGCTGTGACCGTTGTTCTCGCAAGGGGGGGCGGGGGGGGGGTAAGCACGCCGTTGTCCCCTGGCTGGTGCCCGTGGTCACCAGTCACTCTTCATGAGCACATGACCAACGCGCTGACACTGAAACGCGGCTCCTTGTCTTTGACCACCATGTCTCCTGATGATTCTTCTTTGTTGTTTTTCTGAACCCCCTCGGCGCGCTGATTCCAAAAATCCCATTTTCATTTTTTTCTGATTTTTGGGTCTGGGTCACCTCCGAGGCACGGGGGTCAGTCTTGGTAGGATTTTGGGGGTCCTGTCAATTGAGCACTTTTTGGGGGGGGGGTCCGGCCGGAGGGCTCTATCCCCCCCCCCCCCCCGGAAACGAAAACCCGGCCTCCCTAGCGGTGTCGCACTTTGCACACCGTACCCGAATGCCCCCGTCGCGTGCTGCTCGCCTCCGCGCCTCACGCTTTCAGGTCTCAACGGTTCTGCTGGTCAGTTTCATGATTTACGACATCTTCATGGTCTTCATTACTCCAGCGATCTTCAAGTCCAGTGTGATGGTGACTGTGGCCCAGGTGTAGTGATGGGGAGGGGGGCTTGCGTAGTGCGACACTGACGGTGGCCTTGGTGTAGTGATGGGGAGGCGGAAGGGAGGAGTGATGCACGGTGTCCTTTACCCTCGTCAAGGACCCTGAGCGGCTTGGTCTCCCCTCTCTACACTCTCTTGATGCTGTGCGGGGTGCACGCAGACGACAGGCCGAGGCAGGAGTGGTTCCGACACCGCGTTTTTCGCGCACCAGTTTGCAGTGGCTCTCCTTCCCACTCCTGTTTGGTTATGTGACTTGAACTGAGGGAGGCTGGCGGGAGGTCAGGATCATGCTCGTGATTCCAAGCCCTGGCATCGGTCAATAGGCAGGGCAACAGGGCAACCAGCACCAAAACACGCCAACCACGCGGGGGGCGTCTCCTCAGTTTAAGGGGGGGGGGACTGCGGCCCACTTCTACTGGGGGGGGGGGTCGCGTACAAAAGCGAGGAGACGCCCCCCCGTGACGCCAACAGACAGCGGAGCAAGACAGCCGGCACCGAAACATGCCAACGCTGACCCAAACGAGCCTGCCACCGCCACAACACACCAACGGACAGTGAGACCCAACAAGCAGCACCAAACCACGCCAACCAGCACAGGGCTTTGCTGAGTGTGCGTCCTACGGGACGGGGGGGGGGGGTTGGGGGGGGGTTATGAGGGCCAAAAAAAGTTTGCGTACATAAATGGGCCTCACAGTGTTGGCTCTCTATTCAAAATCACCTCGAAGAGAGGTTGTTAGATCAAGCGCAGGCGCGGGCGTCATATACCCCCCTTTTTTGGGGTCATTCGCGTAGCATACCCCAAGGCATGATATTGGATGTCCAACCCCTTGTAAAATCATTATTTTGCCCAATAAGACAATCCCCCAATGGATTTTTTGATTCTGAGGCCTCTATCCCCTAAAACTGGATATCACTTTTTTGGGGGGTGGGGGGGGGTTGGGGGGGGGTCAAAAGTTTTTGCTGAGAAGGCTCCAAGCAGTGGGGAAGCATATTTGTAGCACACAACTGCTGGTCGAATGGTAACACAGGAGAGCGCAGTAATCTTGGTCGGCGGTTCGAATCCTGGTCGGCCCACTTTTTGCGGCGGCGCGGCGGCATATTTACCGTACCGGGGTTCCGAACCGCCGACCAAAAACTCCATAGGCAGCTAGCTGCATTACCATTCGGCCACTGCTTCATTATTAGGACATCAGAGTACTGACAAAAAACCCAAACTGTGTGTTTCTGTCTGACTGATTGCTGGCCTGGCTCAGGGACTGCTTGGCTGACTGTCAACCTCTCTTCGAGGTGCACTGCCGAAGGCAATAGAATCACCTCGCAGAGGTTGTTAGATCAAAGCCAGGCGGGCGTATATATGGGGAAAACGCCACATACCCCCCCATTTTGGCCTTTTTGGGCCTATTCGCGTACCCTACCCCAAGGGGTTGAATTGTTAGTTTAACCCCTTGTAAAATCATTATTTTGTCCAATAAACGCATCCCCCAATGAGTTTTTGGTCCGGACCCCCCCAGACCCCCCCCACTTGAAACCCACTTTTTTCAGGTTTTGAGGGAGGGGGGGGGGGGGGGTGGGGGGGGGTCAAAAAATGACCCCCCCTTTTTTTTGGGTCCAAAATCATGAATCTTTTGGTTTTTTTCGATTTTGAGCCGAAAAAGTGTTTCCGGGTCCCAACTCTATGGGGTTTGTATGGGGCGGAGTGGGACGAGCGCTTATGCAGTTTATGCACTTTTTTGGCCATTTTTGGTATGTTGGCGGTTTTGGCGACCTCAGTGACCCTGTGGTACCCACTCTGAGGGGTGTGAGTGGGGATGTTGTGACAGTATATGCCTACTAGGATACAGAAGGACATTTTTTTTCAGTCTCTAGCCTTGCTTAGGGCCGTTCACAACCCGTGCCAAAGACGCGAAATGACTGTTTCTGCCAATATTTGCCTCGTGAATGGGCCGGGACACAACCTGCTCATGCAGTTTTTCACCCCGGGCAGCTCAAAAATCGAAGTTTTCGAAACTTGTTTTTTTGATATTGTGACCACACAAAATGACCATCCAAGCTATGGAAAGCATGTTTTAGGCCGTATTTACGTGTTTTTCACCCCATTTGGGTATTAGGTCCGGGGGGGGGGGGGGGGGGGGGGCTCCCAAGGGATTGGTACACAACCTGCTTATGCAGTTTTTCAACCCGGACAGCTGAAAAATCGAAGTTTTCGAAACTTGTTTTTTTGATATTGTTGCCACACAATATGACCATCCAAGGTATGTAAAGCATGTTTTAGGCTGTATCTACATGTTTTTCATCCAATTCGGGTATTAGGTCGGGGGGGGGGGGGTTCCCAAGGGATTTGTACACAACCTGCTTATGCAGTTTTTCAACCTGGGCAGCTCAAAAATCGAAGTTTTCGAAACTTGTTTTTTTTGGTATTGTGACCACCTAAAATGACCATCCAAGGTATGTAAAGCATGTTTTAGGCCGTATGTACATGTTTTTCACCCTATTTGGGTATTAGTTCCGGGGGGGTGAGGGGGCTCCCAAGGGATTGGTACACAACCTGCTTATGCAGTTTTTCACCCTGGGCAGCTCAAAAATGGAAGTTTTCAAAACTTGTTTCTTTGATACCGTGATCACCTAAAATGATCATCCAAGGTATGTAAAGCATGTTTTAGCCCGTATTTATGTAGTTTCCATCCTATTTTGGGTGTGTTTTGCCCTTGGGTAGATTCTCTGCGAGGTGGACTTGCCGAAGGCAATAGAATTTCATTTTTTCCCTCAGGAATTTTTTTTGGTTTTGGGTGGGTGGGTGGTTTGGCCTCGGTGGGTGGGTCCGCCAGATCAGCCCCCCCCTCCCCCCTGTTGACAAGCCAAACCCTGAACCAGCACCGAAACGTACCAACCGGCACCACAGCACCACAACCAGTGGCCCCGCTCCACCCCCTTGTCCCCGCCTCCGCCATGGGTCTCAGGCCGGCACCGGCTCCGCATCCATCTCCAAGACGGACCCCACGCAGTGCATCCGCATGGCGGACGAGCGCATGCCGATGCTGTTCATGCTGCCGCGCCTCGGCGCCGAAGGGGAGTACGCCATGCTGGGGCTCGGGGACGTGCTGCTGCCGGGGCTCCTGCTGTCCTTCATGCTGCGCTACGACACCCTCTGCAACCACATCCCCACGGCCTCCGGCTGCTTCGGGCCCTGGCGGCGCTTCCGCCAGCGCTACCCCTACTGGTTCCTGGGCATGGGGGGGTACAAGTTCGGCCTGTTCCTTGCCTTCTTGGCCAACACCGTCGGGTATGCCTCTGCCCCGGGTACCTGCT